>JANAVB010013587.1:0-36414 GCA_029216955.1 Iris pallida
CGTCGGAGTAGGGTTAGGGTTTGGGGGTTCGCGGGGAAGAACGGGGCAGCGTTGGTCTGGAGGAGATTTAGGTTTTGGGTTTGGGTCTTGGGAGTGAGGGGACTTTATAGGGTTTTGTGGCGGTGGGGGCATCCGGGAAAATGCGGGGGCAGGCGTGAGTCGGTCGGGCAGGAGAGTAGGTAGGCAGAGGAGAGAGAGGGGGAGCTGTCGGTCGGGGGGGGGGGGGTGTTTGGTAATTAGCGTTAGGTCCTTGGGGATTAGGAAATTACACAAAGGTATTTTTTGTGAGCAAATGCAAAATAGAAATTGCAAACTGATATAAAAATAATTTGAATAATTACAAACAGTATTAAAACAATTCTAGTAATTGTAAATTGATATTAAACATTTTTAGAAAATTACAACTTGATATTTTTTGTATTAAAACTCATTAAAATATTAATTAAAATTTTAGAAAAATTCCTAAAATCCTAATAATTATTTTAAGGCTAAAATTAACATTAAAAATTAATTAGCACTAAAATTGAAAAACAGGGGCTTACAACTGAGCCCGGGTAAAGTGCAAAAAATCTCTCGTTAAATATGTTACTTTTGCACTAAAAGACCTTTTAGAATTTTTTGTCAGTTTATCCCTCCTTAGATTATATATCCGCTCGATTAGGCCCCTCCAGCCAAATTTTAAAAAATTTATACCATAAATACCCCTCCCTACCCTCCGGCGGCGCCGGCGCCGGCGCCGGCGAGCCCCCCCCTCCCAACGCCGGCGATCCCCCCGCCCCCCCCGACCCCCTCGCCCCCCCCCTCCCCGCCGCCGGCGATCCCCCAGCCCCCCCGACCCCCCCTCCCATCGCCGGCGATCCCCCCCGCCCCCCCTCCCCCCTCCCCCCCGCCGCCGGCGATCCCCTAGCCGCCCCGACCCCCTCCTCCTCCTTCGCCGGCCCCGACCCCCCCGCTCCCTCGTCGGCCCCGACCCCCGACTCCCTCGCCGGCGAGCGACCCCCCACCCCCCGCCCCCCCCCTCCCCCCGCCCGACCCCCCTTCCCCCCCCTCCGCCTCCGTCGCCGCCGGCGAACACAGCCGAAGAAGGAGGAAGGGAGGGAGGGGTAAAATTGTCACTTGGAGGCAAAATGAGCATATTTCAAATTTTTGAAAATTTTAAGAGCATGGGGTCTTTTAGTACAAAAGTAACATATTTAACGAGGGTTTTTTTGCACTTTGGGTATAGACAATTTGGGTATAATTATAAATGCAACGTAAGAAACGAAGAGTAAAATCCACATGTTAGTTTATTATATTAAAAAGATCAGATCCAACCTCGAATTACCAAACTAATTACACCTTTGACTTTGTCTCCCTCACCGACACATACACAAAACAAAAGCCACACTAATCAACCCCCCCTAAAATCATTTTTCCACACACTCCCATCCCCACTGAAATAATCCCCAGATCTGGTGCTTCCGCCAGCAGCGATGCACCGCCCAGCGATGAGCTTCCGGCCGGAGAACCTCGGCCCGAACGCGCTCCGCATGGTCGGCAACCTCTGCTTCGCGCTCTTCGTCCTCTGCGTCCTCCTCTTCACCCTCCTCGCCGCCACCTACCACCCCGACGACCCCCTCCTCCACCCCTCCACCTCCAAGCTCACCTCCTTCCTCACCTCCGCCTCCAACTCCACCTTCGTCCCCGACGACTCCTCCGCCCTCCGCACCGGCGAGGACTTCCTCAACTCCTCCACCGCCGTCGACACCGCCGAAGCTGCCATCAACATCTCCGACCTCAACAACACCGACCTCATCAACGCTCTAGAGCCGGACCAGGAAACCACCGCCGCCGCCTCCGCCGAGCGCCAGCTGCAGCCGGATCGGGAAGGCGAGACCACCGCCACGACCGCCGCGGCCGCCAATCCCGACTGCAACGCGTCCCCGGACGACCCGATCGACTGCAAGCTGCCGGAGGTCTACCACCTCATGATGAGATCCGCCATCGAGCAGTTCCGGGACATCCACTTCTACCGCTTCGGGAAGCCCTCCGTCGGCTCCGGCGACGGCAGGACCTGCGACATGGCGTGGCGGTTCCGTCCCAAGGACGCCAAGCGCGCCGGGTTCTACAAGGACTACCGCCGCTTCGAGATCGCCAGATCCGACAACTGCACCTACTCCGTCGTCAGCATCGGCGAGTACCACACCGGCGTCAACGCGCGCAAGCGCAAGAAGGGGCGGAAGTCGTCGGGGTCCTCGTCGAAGGACGCGCCGTTGGTGCCGGATGTCGTCCCCGAGGTAGGGGAGGCCGTCAACGACACGCTCCCCGTGGTCGAGTCGGAGAACTCGTTCAGCGCCGGGAAGTACTTGATCTACGCGGGCGGCGGGGACCGGTGCAAGAGCATGAACCACTACCTGTGGAGCTTCTTGTGCGCTCTGGGCGAGGCGCAGTACTTGAACAGGACTCTAGTTATGGATCTGTCGATCTGCTTGTCGAAGATGTACTCCTCGTCGAACCAGGACGAGGAGGGGAAGGACTTCAGGTTCTACTTTGATTTCGAGCATTTGAGGGACTCGGCGTCGGTGCTCGACCAGAAAGAGTTTTGGAGCGACTGGGGGAAGTGGCAGAAGAAGGACGGGCTGAACCTTCATTTGGTGGAGGATTTTAGGGTTACGCCGATGAAGCTTACGAGCGTGAAGGACGCTTTGATTATGCGCAAGTTTGGGGATGTCGAGCCCGATAACTACTGGTATCGGGTCTGCGAAGGGAAGACGGAGTCGGTGATCCAGCGGCCGTGGCATCTGATATGGAAGTCGCGGCGGCTGCTGGAGATTGTGTCCGGAATCGCTTCTAAGATGAATTGGGATTTCGATTCGGTCCACATTGTGAGAGGGGAGAAGGCGAAGAACACGGAGCTGTGGCCGAACCTCGCGGCAGATACGTCCCCGGATGCCCTTCTTTCCTCCCTTCGGGATAAGATTGATGATGGGAGGCAGCTTTATATTGCCACCGATGAGACGGATACTTCGTTTTTCGATCCCTTGAAGGACAAGTACACGACCCATTTCTTGGACGAGTTCAAGGAGTTGTGGAGTGAGAGCAGCGAGTGGTATGCCGAGACCAAGCAGCTGAATAGTGGGATTCCTGTTGAGTTTGACGGGTATATGAGGGCGGAGGTCGACACGGAGGTGTTCTTGAGGGGAAAGAAGCAGATCGAGACTTTCAATGATCTCACGAATGATTGCAAGGACGGGATCAATACGTGCCGTACCGCTGCTTCTTGATCTTGCTGTGGAATGCGATAAGGTGATGTTTTTCATGGGCTTATCTACCAGTTTTGATTGTATCGTATGTCGCCGTATCGCCATGAAAATGTTGGTTTCTTCTAGTAGTAGGCAATGTTATGAATTTTGTTTAGCTGCATTCCTGGTAATCTGTTGTCTAGGATCCTAAGTAGATTCAATTCATGTTGATTGGTGATTGGTGTAGTTGTATGATGACCAAATAATATCTTTGTTTTCATCTATATCTATATGTTTGTTTCGGCATCGTCTTTTTTCCTATCCTGCTACATTGTGTTGTGCTTCTATTTGGTTTGAAACTCTTAAATATTTTGTCAAAAGCACTGTAGTTGCTAAAATGAAGTTCTTTCCTAGTCTAGTTGGTAGAAGTAAGCTGTACTAATACTTAGAATATCCTTCGTATATCAATAGCTAAAGTTTCCTTTGACATCAATGAATGTAAAGTTTAGAGAATTAAGAGTACCTAAGCCTTTTGTGCCTTTGATGTCCTTTGCTAATTATCTGGATTTTGGACATCAATATATTCGTCCGAATTGCTGAGAATTACCCATGTTAGTCTTTTATTTCTGGTAAGTGTATTAACATGAGTAGTGTGGGGAAAATTATTTATGTGGTGCAGCACATATAACTATGATACCTAATCCTTTCTTCTTCAGTTGGTGTGCTGAAGCAATCCTAGTTTGGTATCTAGTTCAAGGTTTTGAACATAATTCAGTTGCCTAGACATGGCAAGAAAACGTCTCAGTCAACATGTGAAGCATTGCAGAACTTAGGCTTACAATTTGTTCAGTACTAACTACTTTCAGGTAACAACTTCCATTTGCAAGTTGTTACTGTTTTGTATTTGTTTAAAGTAATTTCCAACACCTCATATCGTTTCAATGCAATTAGATATGGGCATTTCATTAACACAGTAGCATCCCTGGAGATTCAATCTTTATTAGTTCATGTCTTCTGCACATATCAGGCTCTTTGAGTACCCAATGGACCTTTTATGCCAACCCAATTTCTTCACCATTTGAAGGACTTTTCCTTCCATGCTTTAAAAGTCTCTAAATAGAGGATACCTTCTTTTGTGTTCACAGACAATATATATGGCATGCATATTTATAATGTGCTCATGTTTAGAGGCAAATATAATTCTTATTAAAAGTCTCTAAATAGAGGATACCTTCTTTTGTGTTCACAGACAATATATATGTCATGCATATTTATAATGTGCTCATGTTTAGAGGCAAATATCATTCTTATTGGTTGGACACAGATTAGGCTCCAAATATCAGTCGGTGCGACATTATTAAGGGTTATGTAATGAATAAAACAAGTTCTGTTAAATCATAGAAGTAGAGATACTTCCCCATTTACACCCTTCGACATGATGTTAGCCAATGTTATCAAAGCCGTCTGCCCTAGAAGTAGAGAGTTCCTTTTTTGGCCTAATTCCTTCTACCAGGAATTGGCTATTTCTAAATTACTAGATTCCGTAATCCTTTTACAATGATGCACAAGGGACTGTTTGTAGGGTCAAATTCATGCTGATTTGCCAAATACCATTTGGAACACATGCAATTATAATTCCTTAATTCTTGTCAAATCTGCCGAATTCAATTTTTATCATTTTATGCTTTTTAGCCATTTGCTAGATTCCTTCAAGATACTTAGAATTTAGGAGTTGGCCGTCCTGTTTCTTGACACAATTATTGCTCCTAAGAGCATCAATAGTAAGGCCCATCCAAATTTTTAGATTCTAGATTCAGAATGTAGGAGTCCATTTTGTAGAATAATAAGGTTCAATTGGAGCTCCATGATGGTCCCGCCCCAGCCACCTGATCTATAGCTTGGGCCTCAGAATTTCTACATTCAGAACGTAGGAACTCGTTTTGTAGAATAGTAAGGCTCAATTTGGAGACTCAATTTATATATTCTAGAGTTTATACTATTTTTTGAAAAAGTCTATATCCACTCATCTCATTCAGGCCTCAATATTTTTTTTATACTATTCTCATACAAACCCAAACCATTCTACATTAATTTTTTTCATTATTACAAATTTGGGCCTCAAGGTGCATGCTTGAGCTCCATCTACTATTGATGCTCTAATGGTTCGTCATCTTACTGGTAGCAACTCCAAGGCTCACCATTTTGCCGTGCACTTCAAAGAAATGTTTAGACTGAAAACTTTTCAATGGAGGGAGACCTTATAAGCGCTAGGGCCAATATGTACCAGTTTCACACGGCGATCTGTTTCAATCCTAACGATTTGGCATGGTTTTGAATTGTATAAAAGACAAATTAAGCTGTAGAGAACCTCATCCCACATTCAGAAATTATGTTACCTTAACTTTTTGTGTCTTATATGATAGACATTCTACTTTTCATCACTAATCATGAAATTGGGCATTGTTTTCCTCATTCATTTCTACATTACATCTCAGACGAGCCTAAAAGTAACAAATGAATGTGAAGGGTCTCTCATTTCACTATCAAGAGTCCAAGACATCAAAATATATGGCATATTTTTCCTCGTGTAATGATTAGTAGGGGATGTAGTAGCTGATTACATCACGCCTTTACTGAATATGCCTGTTGATTTTGTTCACTATAACTTGAACGCTAATATTAAATTGGCATCTGCAGATCATATTTGTATCTATAAAAGGCTTATGAGCCGTCTGTGGGTTTTGGCTATGTTAAGATACGAACACATTTTGGTTAGTCTTAAAGAGGATTTGGCTAGGACAATCGGAAGGGGCAAACCTTATATGGACTCACCAGCAGTGGCAATCCAGCTACTGTATCAATTCTTAGGAAACAATTATACTCATATATTTAGAATTAGAGCTTATTTCCTCTGGAGTTTGACATGCTACTTCTGAACTAACTTCTGATGAGGTACTTGATCATTGGATGATCTGTACCGGTCACTATAAACTGTTTTCTGTGCTGGCTGATTTAATTTGCACCCTTTGCTTAACCAGATTAAGTTTGTTGCATGAAGTTTCTGCAGATTTCCTGGTAAAAGCATCCTGGTCTGAGGCCTAACTTAAACTATATTGTTGTGGATTGATTCAAGAATACCGATGATTTTTCCACTGGATGTGAGCTTGAGATTAGGTTTTGTAGTGTGCTATACTGCTATTCATGTTTGGATACTGACTAGTCTGCTAGTTATCCTGTCGCCTTTTCTGTTTTGGATTTTCACGTAAGTCTTGGTGTCGCGACACATAAATATATGTATATCGATGGCTACCAGGGTTCTTTGGACTCCTTTTTTTACGAAAATGTTCAGTTATGTTATAATTTTGAAATTTGGTGATTTATAATGTTTTAAGTTCTCATCCATGTTGCACTGCTGTGTGTGTGTATACCCCCACACACACTAAAGAGCAAAAGCTCAACTTCCTATTCATAATAGTCCCACATTGGCTGGAGTGGGGGAGTTGGTTAAGCATATATTGTTTTGCTCCTTTTTATATCATTGAAGTATTGTGTGGGATCCCTATGGGCCACACGTGCGCATCGTTGCTGCCCGATTCGGCGCGCGTAACGGGTGTGGGCACGTCACGTGTCCACATCTGCGGGCGTCGAATTCCGATTCGATTTTCTCTTCAGATTCGGACTGAGATCCTAAATTTTTTTTTGCTTCTCTTCAATTTTTTTGACCGTTTCCAAATCTATAAATATTATTTGAACGTTGGACAGTTTTTCTCATTAAATCCAAACGTTATAAACATGTTTTTATGTGGATTTATATAGCATAATTCAGATCCTCGAGTCCAGCGTTCAGTTACAATTTTCTATGCCTATATATTGAGCCTTTATCTTCTTCTCTCCTACATAGAAAAAATATGTACGAAAACTCTCTCGAATTCTTGTCTTCTCCAAGCTCTTTTGTTCTTCGTCCTTGCTCGGGCAGAGCCAAGTCAATGTCGCTCTCTCTGCGTTGTGTGCGACTAGGAGATACTGGTAGAGCGAAGATTTTACCACTAGGAGCATTCGGACAAAGTCTGCACATAGATCCGATTAACTCTTAGGGCTCGTTTGGATCAAGTTTTTGTATTCCTAGGAATAGGTTTTCAATTCCTTTTCCATGGGAAAGGAATTCAACATTCCTATACCCATGTTTCGTCAGGTTGGGAATAGGTAGTTCAAATTTTTTTTAAATTTTTATCTCTATGTTTGGTTTCCAAAGGGATAGAAATATTAATTTATTTAATTTTCCTTTAATACCCTTTCATTAATTTCATGATGATTTACATGTTTGGGATAGAAGTTGAAAATTTGAAAATAAGAAGAGGGTATAACCGTCCAAACAAAATAGCCAAACATCATTCCTAGGAAAGCAAATCTATTCCTAAGGGGGGCTTGAGAATAGCTTTTCCAAGTCAATGAGAATAGCTTTCTCCCCTAAGACCCTCATATTCCCTCCTCATTCCCAATCCTAAACATACCAAATATGGGTAAGGAATTCAAAACTCATTCCCAAGCCACAAAAACTTGAACCAAACGTTCCCTTAGGGCAGTGCTACGTGCGCGATTTTTCTGGAGACCGGTAACCTTTAATTGTTATTTATTTTGTTTGCAGATTTGAACCGGAAAAAAAAAGAAATTATTTCTAAAATCCATTTACCATTAGATTCTGTTTTATGTCCATGTATACTTGTTGTTAACCAAACATAAATACCATATGTACTATGTTTCAGCCGAGGAGGCGTGAGTGCACACAATCAACCATATACTTCCACAAGTTTTTTTTTCCCTAGCACGGTTATGGCTATTGCTATCACGATGCCGTTGTTACCATATTCTATTATAATCTTCGAGGTGTACACTATGATATTCTATTATAATCTTCAAGGTGTACTCCGGAGCCAACTCTCGTGTGTTCGTGTTTGTTTCTAATTCCACCCGTCCTATGTTCCAAAATCCAAGAGTTTAGACGTTTGGGTTTCAGCCACGTGGAGTCGCATGAGATCAGCTTTGTCATGACTAATTTGTCCCGTTCCTGATCGACATGAAACTCCGTCAGGACTCTCGTTTAGGTGCCGACGACAATGACGTCCTCGTTTTGTTTTTTTGGGTCTACATCACCAATTGTTTGTTGTTGTTGTATGCGACTCTTCCCTTGAATCGCAATCTATGGGTCCAACTTTTTTTTCAACAGTCGTCACAAAACGAGGAGATCTGGTTTCACTAAAAACTTCACTCTTTTATGAAATTGCAATCCAGGTGTCTTCCTTGAATTTGGCTAAATTGTAACTCAACTATTACTGTTTTTCAACTTAATAAGCTCAAATTTTATAGGTGCTAACTTAATATTCTATCTCAACTTATATTTCCAACTTGATATCCAAAAAAAATTATTCTTAAACTACCCTTCCCTCCCGGCTGCTACTTCCTCCACCCCTCTCCTCCCCCGGCGACTACCCCCACTACCCGACCCCGACTACCCCCCTACCCGCCCAGACCCCCCCCCCCCCCCCCCCCCCCTCCCGCTGTCCCAAGCGCCGCCGCATGGCTCGCGCCGTCGTCCGTGCCACCCACAGCCTGAGAGAGAGGGGAGGGGGGGTTGGGGGGAGAAGGAAGGAAGGGACAATTTAATCCAAATTTTTTTCAGGGTATCAAGTTAGTACCTATAAAAGTTGAGAGTATCAAGTTGAAAAATCGTGATAGTTGAGGGTATCAAGTTGTAATTTAGCCCTTGAATTACAAAAACTTTTTTTTTTTTTGCTTTAATACCTATTCATTTTGCTTAGTTATATGAAAATTGTGGCTACTGTCCATTTTGGAACTAATAACTAGCACCTCTCCTAAATTAATAGCTGCTTGTGGACAATATAGTGAATCCGGTTGCATGGTTTTAAAATGTGGAGATATAGGTGATAACATTTCTCAATAACGACAGAAAAAGGACCAAACTAATTTTTGAATATCCTCTAATTTTTTTTTGATAATTTGAAGGCTTTTGTGAGTAACATATAGTTTTCCTCTTGCTTAGTCACATCTTAAGAGTCTCAATTCTACGACTACTACATAAAGGGAGAATCAGAACAAGGTTAAGGAGAGAAATAAAAGTACAATAGGAACATAAAACGACATGGACGGATACCGACCATGTTTCTTTACAAATATATGTACCTTGTAAAATCTTAGATGGTAATGATTATTATTTTGCCGCACAGTTAGTTAGAGAGAAATTTCTTTATATATATATATATATAGAGAGAGAGAGAGAGAGAGAGAGAGAGAGAGAGAGAGAGAGAGAATAAGGGAGGTGAAGTGCCACCTTACGGATCGTGGCCCTATATGCTATCATCATGCATCAAAAAGTGTGCAAGTGCATGATAATAACATAGATGGGTTACATATAGCCACCTCACCGTGAGGTGGCATCTCCTTACTTTTGCATTCCCATGATAAGACCCGTTGGATTTTGTTTAAGTAATCTAATCAACGGTTAAGATTAGATGACTTAGACAAGATCTAATGGATGTGAAAAGAGAATGTATGGAGATGCTGTCACTCCCCGTTCCCAGAATGCGTATTTTTATTCATGTACAACTCATGTATATTTATTTAGTATTTATCATGTATTATCCTGTATTTAAATTCCTTTAATTTTATGCTAATTAATTATCTGCATTTTATTTCCTGCAATTTTATTTTCTGCTGTTATTTTTTGCTTTTAGCCTCTCTACTTTGCTTTCGGGTTGGCCTTGTGGACCCGGTTAAATCCGACCCTATAACCCCACCTACCACCACCCTTTCTATTTAAGCCCCCATCTCCTTCTCTCTCCTCATAACTCTCATTCTTCACCATTACTTCTTCTTCTTCCTCATCACTCTCTCCACCAACCCATCAGCAGGCAAGTGCAATCTTGCTTCTTGTTTGGAGAACCATTTTTATGGTTCATTTTTCTTCCTCTCATGATTCTGAGAGAGTTTAGTACTTAGCATTTTTGATTCCTTTGGCTGGTTTCTCCTAGATCTAAGTTGTTATATTCTCGGTTGTTCATGGGTTTTGATCTCCCAACCTGGCGTGCTTTCTGGCTGGGAACTTCATTTCTGGCTGGAACGGAGGTTTAGTCACGCACACGTTCTTACGTGTCTGCGTGAGTTTTGAGTCACGCTCACGTTCTTACGTGTCGGCGTGGATTTTTAGTCACGCACACGTTCTTACGTGTCTGCGTGAGTTTTTAGTCACGCTCACGTTCTCATGAGCGTGCGTGAATTTTTAGTCACGCTCACGTTCTCATGAGCGTGCGTGAATTTTTAGTCACGCTCATGTTCTCATGAGCGTGCGTGAATCTTTAGTCACGTTCACGTCATCATGAGCGTACGTGAATTTTTAGTCATAATCACTTGTCACGCCCTGATCCGGGAAATCGCTCGTCCTCGCTAGATTTAACCCGAATCACCGTCCTCGCTGGGGCGTGATGCCGTACGAGCCTGGAGTTGCGCTCGTGCAAGGCAAGATAACCGTTCACATAGAGTTTATCTCAAATTGATAACATAAAGCAGCGGAAGGAAACAAAGTATAACACAAGAATCTCTTTTATTCATATTGAACTGAAGGTTACAAAGGCTCTGAATAGCCCAACATAAAATGCCAATTGGCTACAACGCTCATGATCTCTCTAGCTCACAAAGGATTACATTGTTCACATTATGCCCCTTTATAGCCACCAAGTAGTCTTCGGCCGAACATCTCCATGTCGCAAGTCCGAACGCATATGCGGTGCTTATCTTGAACGCCAAGGACTCCCTGCCTCGGCACGTCCAAGCCAAGCTCCGCCCCGAGCCGATCATAACCTGAGCCTGCGCATAAACTAGTGGGGGATTAGTGCTTTCGTCCTCGCTTCGCACTGATCAAGACCCGCTCGCACCCAAACCAAACACTAATTCATTTAGTGGAACATGCATCATTATTTGGTGATCTTTCTATTTAGCCTTAGGATCGATTTCATAGCAATACTCAACATAGCAACTTATATGATTGTGTCTCATATCGTATTCCTGCAGCAGATACAGTTAGACATAATCTGAAACATAACATAGTGATTTGTGCTCATCCCGTCCCGTTTCCTTAGCCTGCAGTGGTTAGAACTTAACATAAGCAAACATACGATTCGTATCAACCGACCAATCATAAACGTAAACATATGCATAATGGGTCGCAGGCCCTGCGCCTGCACCCAGCTCTCATCTCAGCCCACCGGCCCTAACTATATGAAGGTCACGGTGTTTCGCACCGTAATGGACTTGGCATCTCTTATGTGTAAGCCTACAATCGCTTCGATACGGGTTGCTAGCCCAGTATCCGAAGGATCCCAAACTTACGGATATCATAGCTTATCACAGCACTGGACGGTCGCAATCCGTCCGAATGTTGTGCACCATAAATACCACACATAATTTCCTCCTAGGCCGAACGGTCCCGGCGCCCCGGCGTAACCGTTCGAGGGAAGCCACACCCGTGCACGGGCCATCCGAGTCCATTGACCATGCAATACGTACCATAGCATACAATCCATAGCATACCAACCGATCTCGTATTCCATAAACATAGTCTCGCACATAAACGGTTTCCCGTGCCATAAACGGTTCCCCGTGCCATGAACATATTCGCATCTCATAACATAATCCACCATTCATATGGGGAGCTCCGTCGGCGTTATGCCCCAACACATCCATATTGATGCACGACGCCTAACAGCTTAGTCATCTCATACTCGTATTCACGCGTCCCGTACATAATGTTATTCGCATAGCCTACCTCCGTATTTACTTAGTCCTTTCGTAGCTTAAGTGCACAAAGGCACGCTCAGCACCATAATCAATGTTCTACGCCTAGAGTTCAATGTTCTCAGAGCCGTGCATATGATGCATATCTCAATATCATCTTTCAATGTTCTACCATCATTTCCCTACCGCGACTCGTACACTTGATGCACGTCGCTTTAATTGTTCGATTGTTCAATGTTCTACCTTAGTGTTCAACGCATACTTAGACCCTTCGTCGCCGAGCCACGCTCGCTAACTCGATAACATATTACGCATATCATAACATATTTTATTAGACGTAAAGGAATAGGGAGAGAGAGTCAAGAACCCGCCCACCTTAAGCCGATACGCCTTGCCGCCTCGCCGATTGAAGCGTCTCGCTTCCATAACTCGATCGCATATCTAACTCCCGGACTTAGCCATTCCTTTGAACTACTCGGTTGATTTGGCCTATCGCACCCATGCCACAATCCGTTGCAGGGCCTCGATTTGGTTTCGCGGACACTTCATTGCATAAGGCAAAATGCCGACCTCTTATCGTCCAGCGTAAAAGCATAGCCTGCACACCAGATCAACTAAAATCAGCACTTGCTCAACGGGACTCTTTTCTTTGCATCGATTCGATTCATAAATTCCAACCGACTCAAAGCTCACCTTTGGCCAACGTAACACTTGCATCGATTCGCATCGATACCTCATCGGGTCAACGTAACTCTTCGAGTCAACGACTCATCGTAATGCACCGATGCGGAGCGGGGCATTACATAATATACCACTCAAAATCAGGTTCGTCCTCGAACCGAAACCAACACTTAAACCCAAGTGTCTCGCATAGATCGCTTCACGATCTCGTGCTACTATCGTTGGAATCGTACAACTCAGTCTGGATCATACACATATTTTAGGCGTCCCACCAATATATGCATTTCAGCCAAGCTCAGTTGTAGGATATCGGGACAACTAACAAGCTCAACTTAATCCTCAAGCACCTATCGTTTCATTCTCGACTTAGTCATATCACATAACTTAATTCAAACCATAACTTCGATCGTATCAGTTTTTCGACGGCCATCTAACGCATGCATTGCAGCAAGCCGTTGCGCATCCGATCGCATCAATTCTCTGCAATGCCTACTCGCCCAACCGTTTCCTATCTCTCGCATAACCCAAGTCTTTCATCCAATCATTCATAACATTAGCCTTAACAACATGGACTATGTCAACATGTCACAAACTCCTTTGTCTACAATTCGTACTAAGTCTCGCACGCAACTATCCATATGTGATCCACATTCTCTCGCTCTATCTATATGTTGCGTCTGGGGCTACCCCCTCTAGGTAACTTATCCAGACATCATGCTCGTACTTTTCCGACACAAGAGGTCAACTTGAGTCTACGATGCTCAAAGGCAATAATCTTTTCGACCCAAGGTCTCTTACGATACGCTCATCCCCGATTCTCGACCGAGTACAAATCCTTTACTCAAACTTCGATTCAATCCCGACTAGTTCGTTTCGTAACATAGATCGCGCGTTCAATACACACAGCATAACCGTTACTCAACCGATCTACGACACACTCTTAGGTCGTTCTACTATCCGTTGCTCTTGCGCATTGCAGAACCCTTGCAATCGCCTTACCGCGTCACTACGCTAAGCACGTTCCTCAACATATACTCGATCATTCCTTATTCTTAACAATATTTTATGCGACTTCTTTAGGGTCATCCTATGGGACTTCAACATTCACTTGATTTGGCGGTCAAGTCTTCTAGGGTCATCTGCCCCGAAACTACGCTCGATAATTGAAGATCATCAACGAGGGACAGTTACAACGAACCATGCTATATCCTATCGCGGAGCCAAATCAATTCCCGACAATTCCTATGCAACTTACCCAATCCAACATACCAATCCATAATTTATCTACCCCCGCGCAACTGATGCGCCGTTGCTACTCGAATGACTCATGCGCTTGTGCGCCGTTACTACTCAAATCACTCATGCATTACCGTCAACAATATCGCACAATCCTCAATTCTACCTTCGCATCAAACCACTAGTCTATATCAAATTTGCCACGCCTCGCAAGTTCGATCATGCCCACTGGATGAATCACCATACCAGTGCTCACGCGGAATGATCGTCCTAATTTGACGTGACGCATGTGCGAGGCTGGTGTTGCGCTCGCTCAAGACAAGAATGTCAACATAGTGGTGATCCGCGAAGCAATCCAGACACTTTCGATTTCATCCGAGCAACATCCATCGACTCTCAAATTCTTCGAAGCGTTCCTACCGTTATCATCCAAACTGCCATCAACTTAACTTGCATCTTATTCATCCAACAACAAAGCTCAACATAATTCTCGTTCATTCGATCAGAGTATCCTCGAGTTATTGCATATCGTCTTTGATACGCCTCAATACCATCGTCGATATGCATAACTTGAACATCTTCCTTTCTCATAAGCTTAAATTCGTTGTAATCACTGCCGTTATTCGAACTCGAATACGAATCAAGTCTTGCACACATCAAGATTCATTTCGTTGTAATTATCTGTCATCTTCACGACATAATTTCCAATTCACGTATTCATTCTCATATCCCTAACTAGCACTTCCAATCGTGCTACCGACTCCTCGTTCTAACCCAATTTCGTTCGCACGATTTCTCCGTACTTACTCAATACGTTTCCGAACAAGTCTTCGTACTAACTCACGTACATTCGACCGTGTCACGCCCCAGAACCAGAATACTGGAGAGCGGGGGCAGACGTAGCCAGCTACGTATATTGAAATAGAATACATCTCAACTATACGGTCACGGCTGTGTAGATATGCGGGTTTACTACAAGCCAGCAGTCTCTTAAGGTCAAGCCTATTGTCTCAATCTCAAGCAATTAACAGAGTTACAAGATATTAGGGCATCAAATATATATATATATAAGGCGTCCCAAATATTACATATTGGATGATCATGAAGCTAGTCGTACAAAATGATGGGACTAGCAAGAGTTCAGTCATACATGATCAACCCTAGGATTTGTTAATCATGCTTACAGCCCGTAGGCAGACAGTAAGTAAATGTGCATCGAGCTAACAGGTGCTCGTCGGCTAAACGCCTCAAAAGAATAAATTTACATATAAGTGGGTGAAACAAAAAGAAAAACCCACTCTTGGCCCGGGTTCCGTCTAGTTGTCACCATTGGGCTGGAAGCTCGGTAGATCCTCGGGAGCTGCTCCGAAATCTGGCCACACAAAACCAGCTGGGTCAAACCCCAGAAAGAGCAAGTGCCACAAAGGAGGCCACAAATAAGAACAAAAGCCAGCATATCAGAACATAAAGAATAAAAGAAAGTACAAGTAGTAAGGTACACAGGGCGATAAACGACTAGGGACGCGGAACCATTCCGGGAGCCAGGTTACAATCCTTAAACCAGACAAGGACCGGGGTTGTAACCCTTCGTCTGAATAGCTCACTATCTCTACTCATTTATCGTTAAGATAAGTAAAACAAACATGCTCAGGAGATAGCAGGTACTGGAGCTAGACAAGACTTAGACAAGGCTGGACACCATCCATTCACAATCGGCCAAGCAAGTACTACGGTTTACTACTTTAACTAACTAGGGTTATCACAAGCCTAATTACTAACAAGATGCAAGTGATAAACTCCCAGTCCCAAGCCCTGTAGACTATCCAGTTATCCTTCCGCGGGTTGAGAGTTATAGGTGGGTACATTGCCCGGGAGACAAATGTACCCTTAGGTGACTTAGAGGGTGCAACACATGACAGTGTGCTGGAAATGTGCTCTACTCGTCGGCAAGCTACAAGTCCATTAAAGCGCCCAGATAACGAGATTGCCTGTGACTGAGAATTCTCCATGTTCTAGTTTGATCTAATAATTAGTCTAATCCAATTTAGCGTGAGTCCCTGGCCGTGGTACCCAGGAAGTCGCGTCCTAAACATGATGCAAGACAAGACAAGTGGATTGTACAAACAAGCAAGCAGGAACACCCACGGTGTCAAGTTGATTATACGAGTTAATTACAAGTTACAAGTCGAGTCAAGTTAGGAGTGCGCCGCCACGGGCCACTATCAAGTTATCAAGATAAATCATGTCAGGGTGCTTGTTAGGAGTGCACCACTACGGGTCACTGTCATGTCAGGTTGGTCATGTCAGGAGTGCACCACTACGGGTCACTGTCGTGTTATGCTAGGTCCTTGTCATACCATGCCATGTACAATAGACATTCCAAACATATTAAGTAAAATCAAGTTCATGACAAAAGGCGTAAGGATATAAAATGAGCGTAAAATATCTAATACAATATCAATATATATAGGACTATAGAAGAGCCAGGCTTAAAGAAAATAAAACCAAATCTCCAAGAGCCAATGGTTTGCGCAAGGGGTCAGGGGGTTGGATTGCGCATGAGTCAAGTGCGCCAGGAGGCCAACTGCGCAGGGTGAGCTGCGCAGGGTACTAACTGCGCAGGAGTGAGCTGCACAGGGTACCAACTGCGCAGGAGTGGATGGCGCAGCAGATGGATTGCGCACAGAAGGATTGCGCAGGGGTCGATTGCGCAATGGTCGATTGCGCAGGGGTTACTTTGCGCATGGCTGGCTTGCGCATGGCTAGCTTGCGCCAGCGCAATCCAGCGCAGCGCAAAGCACTGGCCAAGTGATTGCGCAATCGGCCATGCGCTAAGGAGCACAGGCCGGGGGTGCGCAATCGGCCATGCGCTAAAAAGCGCAAGGCAGAGGGCTGTTCTTCCTGGCCGAGAGCAAGTCCAAGAACACCAAGAACTTCAATACTTCATAACTTAGCCAAATTAAAACCAAATCTAGATTTTCAAAGTTCTAACTTGAGTAAAATCGAATTCTCTTCCACATGAAAGCATCAAAACATACAAAAATCAAAGTTAAATAGATCAAAACCATATAAATCCGAAAATAGTAAAAACCTAGATCTAGAACAAAGGAAACTCCAAATCACAAAATGTCAAGTTCTAAAGTTGTTCTCCATGGCCTAATCTAGCTAATGGACAAATAAAAAGTGGTACTTATTTGATGGCAAGGTGCACTTGCCTAATGGGTTGGGGAGTTGTGGAAGAAGGAAAAAGAAGAAAATTAATGGAGAGTAAAGAGGAGAGAGAAAGTTTGGTGGAGATATAATGAGGGTGGTTGTGTTGTGTTGAGGGTAGAGTGTAGGTTAAAGTGTTCCACTCATGATGAACCAAACCAAACCAACTTCCACAAAATAAAACCAAGCCATGGTCCAAAACCCATTTACGAGAAACCAAAATCTGCAAGTCAAGAAAATAAAATACATGCCAAAATCAAATTACGAGTACAAATACGAAATACTGGAAATGGGGGTGACAACTCTACCCACCTTCAAAGAATTCCGTCCTCGGAATTTAATCAAGGAGCTAGAGATTGCCACGACAAGCTATACTAAGCACAGGCAAGCTACGTTAAGCAGTTCAATCATACAATCATACAATACAAGCAAGGAAGGAAAAGCGTAAGGCATAAGAAAGACATTATACCTCACGAGTCAAACAGGTAGGGATATCGCGATCGGATGTCGTCCTCACGCTCCCACGTTGACTCACCTAGAGAGTGATGATCCCAAGCAACACGAACTAAGTTAATAGTCTTGTTCTTGAGCGTCTTTTCCCTCCGATCCAAAATAGACACGGGCCTCTCCTCATACGAAAGGTTGGTACCAACAACCAATTCCGAATGATCCAGGATATGGCTCGGGTCCGGGATGTACCGTCGTAATTGGGACACATGGAATACATCATGTACCTCACTTAGCGACGGCGGAAGAGCGAGACGATAGGACACATCGCCTACTCGCTCCAGAATATCGAACGGCCCTATATACCTAGGACTAAGCTTTCCCCGTACGCCAAAACGAATGACACCGCGGGTAGGCGAGATCCTAAGGAATACATGGTCGCCGACGGCAAATTCTAAGGGACGCCGATGAGCATCGGCCCAATGGCGCTGGCGATCCTGAGCAACTCGGAGGTGATCTCTGACTCTCCTGACCACTTCAACCGTCTGAGAAATCAGTTCTGGACCGAGCATCTGCCTCTCTCCGACATCGTCCCATGCTAACGGGGATCTGCACTTCCTACCATACAGAGCCTCGAAGGGTGCCATCTGGATACTGGCCTGGAAACTATTGTTGTACGAGAATTCCACCAGGTGCAGGTGATCCTCCCACGAACCACCAAAGTCAAGGGTACACGACCGCAACATATCTTCGAGAGTTTGTATAGTACGCTCTGACTGCCCATCTGTCTGTGGATGATACGCTGAGCTGAACTTGAGACGAGTCCCCAAACTTTGATGAAGACTGCGCCAGAAGTGCGATGTGAATCTCGTATCCCTGTCTGATACTATGCTGACTGGCACTCCGTGAAGTCTGACGATCTGTCTGAGATACATCTCTGCTAGCTGTGCCGTCGACTGCCCAACTCTAAATGGAAGAAAGTGTGCCACCTTGGTAAGCCTGTCCACAATGACCCAAATAGCATCTCTGCCTGTCGGAGATCTGGGTAACCCAGTCACGAAATCTATGGTTATGTGCTCCCATTTCTATTCTGGGATCGGTAAAGGTTGAAGAAGTCCAGCTGGCCTCTGATGTTCAGCCTTGACCTGTTGGCAAACCAAACATCGAGAGACATACCGGGCTATCTCCCTCTTCATACCATTCCACCAAAAGTGTTGACGAATATCTCTGTACATCTTCGTGCCGCCTGGGTGAATGGAGTACTGCGAACTGTGAGCCTCTGCCATGACTTCCTGTCTGATATCTCCACTGGGTACACAAAGACGCATGCCGTGTCGAAGTGTACCATCCTCATGAATACATAACTCTGGCCTTCTTCCTGCCTCGCACTCTGCTCTGAGCCGCTGAATCTTGGAATCTGTTAACTGTGCGGTCCGGATCCTCTCAACTATGGTGGACTGAATCTGTAGGCTGGCCATCAAGGCCACATTGGAAGGAAGAACCACTTCAATTTCTATCTTCTGAAGATCCGCTAATAGCTCTGGTTGCGCCGTCAGGAAATAAACTCCGGCTCTCCGGCTCAACGCATCTGCTACAACGTTGGCCTTCCCTGGATGATACTGCAAATCCATATCGTAGTCCACCAGTAGCTCGAGCCATCTTCTCTGCCGCATATTAAGATCCTTCTGGGTGAAAACATACTTCAGGCTCTTATGATCAGTAAAGATTTCCACTCTATCTCCGTACAAGTAGTGCATCCACAACTTAAGTGCAAACACTACTGCTGCTAGCTCCAAGTCGTGGGTCGGGTAATTCTTCTCATGATCACGGAGTTGACGTGACGCATAAGCAATTACCTTCCCATGCTGCATCAAAACACATCCCAATCCTCTGCCTGAAGCGTCGCAATAAACTGTGAATCCTCCGGTCCCATCTGGAAGGGTGAGAATGGGAGCCGTTATCAAACCTCGCTTCAACTTCTCAAATGATTCCTGACATTCTGCTGTCCAAACGAACGGCACATCCTTGCGGGTCAACTGGGTCATCGGCGCTGAAATCCTTGCAAAATCAGAGACGAACCGTCGGTAGTAGCCGGCCAATCCAAGAAAGCTACGAACTTCTGCCACTGAGCTGGGTACTGGCCATGCCTCGATAGCCACAATCTTCTGGGGATCCACTTCCACTCCTCCTCTGGTAATAATGTGGCCTAAGTAAGAAATGCGATCGAGCCAGAACTCGCATTTACTGAACTTGGCGTACAACTGGTGCTTTCTGAGAATCTGGAGGACAATTCTGAGATGCTGCTCGTGCTCTGCTTCACTCTTGCTGTAGACCAGGATGTCATCAAGGAACACTATCACAAACTGATCCAAGTAAGGCATGAAAATACGGTTCATGAGGTCCATGAACACTGCCGGCGTATTGGTCGCTCCAAAGGGCATAACTAGAAACTCCCAATGCCCGTACCTAGATCTGAACGCCGTCTTCGGGATGTCCTGCTCTCTGACTCTGATCTGGTGGTATCCTGACCGCAAGTCTATCTTCGAGAAAACTGAAGCCCCTTTGAGTTGATCAAACAAGTCATCTATCCTCGGGAGAGGGTATCTGTTCTTGATTGTCACTGAGTTCAAGGTACGATAATCAACACATAGCCTAGACGTACCATCCTTCTTTTTCACAAGAAGCATCGGGGCTCCCCAAGGCGATCCACTTGCACGAATGAATCCCTTGGTCCTGAGTTCTTCAATCATCTTGTACAAAATCTCCAACTCTGAAGGCGACATTCTGTAGACTCGCTCTGATACTGGTGCTGTCCCGGGAATCAAGTCGATGGTGAACTCGATCTCCCGCTCTGGTGGCATCCCTGGAAGTTCCTCTGGGAAGACATCTGGAAACTCTTCAACTATCCGGGGCAACTGCACTGCTGCTACTGCCATCCGCAATACTGGAGGAGATGGCTCTACGGCGCCTCTGGAAAATGAAAGCTCTGGCTCTCCGGGAATACTAAAGACAACTCTGCCAGCATGGCAGTCTATCCTAGCATAATAGTTCCTCAACCAATCCATGCCTAGGACTACATCATAGTCTGCCATAGGGAACTCTATGAGCCTAGCGGGAAACTCTCTACCGCTAACTACGATCCGACACGAGGAAAATACTCGATCTACTCCCACAAGACCATTACCAGTAAGTATATTGAGCCTCACTGATAATGACTCGGGCTCCAACCCTATCCGTGTCGCGAATCGTGCAGACATGAATGAATGCGATGCACCAGAATCAAATAATACAGATGCTGGAAAGGTGTTGACGAGAATAGTACCTGCCACTACCTCACCTGGTGTAACTTCTTCTTCCATGGTCATCATCATAGCCTGACCTCTAGCTGCGGATCCTCTCTGCTGGAAACCCCTCTGTCGGTTCTGTGCTGGAGCCTGGGTGATCTGCTGCTGGTTCTGCTGCTGAAAGGCCTGGGCCTGAGGCAACAATGGCCTCGGGTACTGCTGCTGCTGCTGAACTGGAGCTGGGACTGGTCCTCTCACCGAAGAACTGGAAAGGTTGGATGATGATGGACCTCCCCTATTCGGGCAGGTCCCTATCTGGTGGTCTGCTCCTCCACAAGCCAGGCACAATCCCTGTGCCCTACGACACTCTGCCACTACATGGCCCGGCTTCCCGCAATGAGAACATCCCACCGCGGAAGACTGCTTCTGCTTCTGCTGCTGCGGGTACGTCGGGGTCGAATGCTGAACCGACGTCACTGAGGCCGCCCGCCTCGGAGTCCCAATGGTTATACCCCTAGCTGCCGGGGCTGGAGCTGAAGATTGGTGCATCTGGTTGTGGGACCGCTTCCTGCCTCCGGTCCTGTCCACAATTCTCCGGGAGGTGTACTCATGCCTCCTTGCTGCCTTCAACACTGCATCGAACGTCTGGTGCTCGAACTGCTCCACAGCCAATAATATCTCTAAGTGCAGCCCTTGCTGGAACCGCTGAGCCCTATCGAACTCGGTCGCCACCAAAGTGGGGGCAAACCTACTCAGCCTGGAAAACTCGGTCGCATAGCCATCGACCGTCCTGCCTCCTTGCTTCAAGTTGGTGAACCGAGTCTGCAGGTCGTACCGTGCCACCGCATCGAAGTACTTTGTCTGGAACCTCTCTCTGAACGTCGCCCAAGTGACTGGTGCCGCTAACCCTATGGCCTGAGCCGCCCACCAATTGCGAGCCAAGTCTAACAACTGTAGGCGTACCACCGCCACCTTCTTATTCTCAGGTGTCCTAGCTGCTTCTAGAACCACCTCGGTATCCTGAAGCCAAGCGTCTGCGGCAATCGCATCTTCACTGCCGTCAAAGAAGGGAGGGTTCAAGCGCTTGAAACTGTTGGCCGTCTGATTCCCTTGGGGACCTCCTCGGTTTAGTGCATCATGAACTTCCTGGTGCAAGGCGTCGCCTCGACGATCTTGGGATGCAAGTAGTTCTCTGATAAGCCCTACCAAAGGTCCCTCATCCTGTCTAGCTGGTTGAGCGGGCGGAGTTGCATGAACTGGAGGTTCCGAGCCTCCGGAAAGCATAACTCGGGAGGCTACTCCAGAGTGCTGAGCTTGATCTTCCTGGCGCTGGGGTGCTTGTCGAGCTTCCTCTGGCTGGTTGGCAGGTCCGGGAGTAATGCCGCTGAAGAAGACGACATAGGAAACAGTAAGGAAAGGACCAGGACAGATCAATGATACAAGCGTGTGATCAGGTCGAGATTCTCGGGGATTTGAAGATACGAGCAGAGATCAATGGCGGATATTGATTGAGACATCTATTCGGTAAACCCTCACATTTTTTGAATGCCAAGACCTGCATGGGCCACCACTTAAACCATGTCACGCCCCAGAACCAGAATACTGGAGAGCGGGGGCAGACGTAGCCAGCTACGTATATTGAAATAGAATACATCTCAACTATACGGTCACGGCTGTGTAGATATGAGGGCTTACTACAAGCCAGCAGTCTCTTAAGGTCAAGCCTATTGTCTCAATCTCAAGCAATTAACAGAGTTACAAGATATTAGAGCATCAAATATATATATATAAGGCGTCCCAAATATTACATATTGGATGATCATGAAGCTAGTCGTACAAAATGATGGGACTAGCAAGAGTTCAGTCATACATGATCAACCCTAGGATTTGTTAATCATGCTTACAGCCCGTAGGCAGACAGTAAGTAAATGTGCATCGAGCTAACAGGTGCTCGTCGGCTAAACGCCTCAAAAGAATAAATTTACATATAAGTGGGTGAAACAAAAAGGAAAACCCACTCTTGGCCCGGGTTCCGTCTAGTTGTCACCATTGGGCTGGAAGCTCGGTAGATCCTCGGGAGCTGCTCCGAAATCTGGCCACACAAAACCAGCTGGGTCAAACCCCAGAAAGAGCAAGTGCCACAAAGGAGGCCACAAATAAGAACAAAAGCCAGCATATCAGAACATAAAGAATAAAAGAAAGTACAAGTAGTAAGGTACACAGGGCGATAAACGACTAGGGACGCGGAACCATTCCGGGAGCCAGGTTACAATCCTTAAACCAGACAAGGACCGGGGTTGTAACCCTTCGCCTGAATAGCTCACTGTCTCTACTCATTTATCGTTAAGATAAGTAAAACAAACATACTCAGGAGATAGCAGGTACTGGAGCTAGACAAGACTTAGACAAGGCTGGACACCATCCATTCACAATCGGCCAAGCAAGTACTACGGCTTACTACTTTAACTAACTAGGGTTATCACAAGCCTAATTACTAACAAGATGCAAGTGATAAACTCCCAGTCCCAAGCCCTGCAGACTATCCAGTTATCCTTCCGCGGGTTGAGAGTTATAGGTGGGTACATTGCCCGGGAGACAAATGTACCCTTAGGTGACTTAGAGGGTGCAACACATGACAGTGTGCTGGAAATGTGCTCTACTCGTCGGCAAGCTACAAGTCCATTAAAGCGCCCAGATAACGAGATTGCCTGTGACTGGGAATTCTCCATGTTCTAGTTTGATCTAATAATTAGCCTAATCCAATTTAGCGCGAGTTCCTGGCCGTGGTACCCAGGAAGTCGCATCCTAAACATGATGCAAGATAAGACAAGTTGATTGTACAAACAAGCAAGCAGGAACACCCACGGTGTCAAGTTGATTATACGAGTTAATTACAAGTTACAAGTCAAGTCAAGTCAGGAGTGCGCCGCCACGGGCCACTATCAAGTTATCAAGATAAATCATGTCAGGATGCTTGTTAGGAGTGCACCACTACGGGTCACTGTCATGTCAGGTTGGTCATGTCAGGAGTGCACCACTACGGGTCACAGTCATGTTATGCTAGGTCCTTGTCATACCATGCCATGTACAATAGACATTCCAAACATATTAAGTAAAATCAAGTTCATGACAAAAGGCGTAAGGATATAAAATGAGCGTAAAATATCTAATACAATATCAATATATATAGGACTATAGAAGAGCCAGGCTTAAAGAAAATAAAACCAAATCTCCAAGAGCCAATGGTTTGTGCAAGGGGTCAGGGGGTTGGATTGCGCAGGAGTCAAGTGCGCCAGGAGGCCAACTGCGCAGGATGAGCTGCGCAGGGTACCAACTGCGCAGGAGTGAGCTGCGCAGGGTACCAACTGCGCAGGAGTGGATGGCGCAGCAGATGGATTGCGCACAGAAGGATTGCGCAGGGGTCGATTGCGCAATGGTCGATTGCGCAGGGGTTACTTTGCGCATGGCTGGCTTACGCATGGCTAGCTTGCGCCAGCGCAATCCAGCGCAGGGCAAAGCACTGGCCAAGTGATTGCGCAATCGGCCATGCGCTAAGGAGCACAGGCCGGGGGTGCGCAATCGGCCATGCGCTAAAAAGCGCAAGGCAGAGGGCTGTTCTTCCTGGCCGAGAGCAAGTCCAAGAACACCAAGAACTTCAATTCTTCATAACTTAGCCAAATTAAAACCAAATCTATATTTTCAAAGTTCTAACTTGAGTAAAATCGAATTCTCTTCCGCATGGAAGCATCAAAACATACAAAAATCAAAGTTAAATAGATCAAAACCATGTAAATCCTAAAATAGTAAAAACCTAGATCTAGAACAAAGGAAACTCCAAATCACAAAATGTCAAGTTCTAAAGTTGTTCTCCATGGCCTAATCTAGCTAATGGACAAATAAAAAGTGGTGCTTATTTGATGGCAAGGTGCACTTGCCTAATGGGTTGGAGAGTTGTGGAAGAAGGAAGAAGAAGAAAATTAATGGAGAGTAAAGAGGAGAGAGAAAGTTTGGTGGAGATATAATGAGGGTGGTTGTGTTGTGTTGAGGGTAGAGTGTAGGTTAAAGTGTTCCACTCATGATGAACCAAACCAAACCAACTTCCACAAAATAAAACCAAGCCATGGTCCAAAACCCATTTACGAGAAACCAAAATCTGCAAGTCAAGAAAATAAAATACGTGCCAAAATCAAATTACGAGTACAAATATGAAATACAGGAAATGGGGATGACAGACCGGGTCGACAATTTCCTCAACGTAACATTCCTTCGCGTATGCTTAGCCTATCGTTCGACTTACACTTAACGAATCCTCGTCCGACGTATCCTCCGTATGTATGACTTCACACATAATCGTTCAACTCAAATCATCAAAGCATACTTGCATCGACTTCTCTCAAGTCATTCCCACTCAAATCTCGGCACTACTTCGTCCGTTGAGGACAAACATATCGTAACAATACAATCGTCTCGACGTAACCTATCGTAAGGTACCAAACGGCTTAACATAGCTATCGCCAAGTGGTATCCCATATACTACTCAGGATCGAGCCTATCGTTATCGATACAATGCTTCGCTACACTTATCGCATAATTGGTATTGCATATACCACTCGAGATCGAGTCATTACTCGATATCACACTCCGCATAGGTCCGACATCTATCTCAACTTAACCGTTCCGTATGGCGATCCTTCTGATCCCAGCTCTAGCGTTCGCTCAAGTTTGACATTCATTCGAGCTAACCGTACCATGGCAACCATACCGATCACGCCCGCAACATTCGCTTATTCAAAAGCTCAATGCAACATACGGCCAACATAAGCGTTCGCCTTCACAACTCGACTTAGCGACAAACTCAACTCGTACAATCGCATCCGCGATCTTCGAATCTCGCTCGTTGCAGCTCGTGCAACAACTTAGTCTCGATACTTAAGGTCTTTACTCAATCTCGCACAACACATCGCTATCCATCCGCATAGCCATATAACACGCATCATACCATATCGACTCGTTGCACCGATGCAACGAACGATCCACGACTTGCTGCACTCCGTGCGACCGATAACACATAGCTCCTCGCACTGCGTGCGACCAACAACACATAACTCGCACTTCGTGCGATCGACAACACATATATCATTGTACTTCGTGCAACCAACATTCCATCACTCGTTGTACTTCGTGCAACCAACATCACATAACTCGTTACACTTCGTGCAACCAACATTCTCCGACGGTACCCGGAGATAGCGTGATAGTCACGACATACTTGTGGCAGACGTATGCACTTAATATAGACTTATTGTATGGAACATCCAGTGTAGCGTCGAGCAGATCCATGAGCCATGCGGTTGCGGAAACAACTTAGAGTCAACTTAATTTCGATATCGAAGCAACTGAGGGTCAAAGAGATTCATGCACGGTCCAAAGGATGGAACCGCTCTGATACCAACTTGTCACGCCCCGATCCGGGAAATCGCTCGTCCTCGCTAGATTTAACCCGAATCACCGTCCTCGCTGGGGCGTGATGCCGCACGAGCCTGAAGTTGCGCTCGTGCAAGGCAAGATAACCGTTCACATAGAGTTTATCTCAAATTGATAACATAAAGCAGCGGAAGGAAACAAAGTATAACACAAGAATCTCTTTTATTCATATTGAACTGAATGTTACAAAGGCTCTGAATAGCCCAACATAAAAGGCCAATTGGCTACAACGCTCATGATCTCTCTAGCTCACAAAGGATTACATTGTTCCATACATTATGCCCCTTTATAGCCACCAAGTAGTCTTCGGCCGAACATCTCCATGTCGTAAGTCCGAACGTATATGCGGTGCTTATCTTGAACGCCAAGGACTCCCTGCCTCGGCACGTCCAAGCCAAGCTCCGTCCCGAGCCGATCATAACCTGAGCCTGCACATAAACTAGTGGGGGATTAGTGCTTTCGTCCTCGCTTCGCACTGATCAAGACCCGCTCGCACCCAAACCAAACACTAATTCATTTAGTGGAACATGCATCATTATTTGGTGATCTTTCTATTTAGCCTTAGGATCGATTCCATAGCAATACTCAACATAGCAACTTATATGATTGTGTCTCATATCGTGTTCCTGCAGCAGATACAGTTAGACATAATCTGAAACATAACATAGTGATTTGTGCTCATCCCGTCCCGTTTCCTTAGCCTGCAGTGGTTAGAACTTAACATAAGCAAACATACGATTCGTATCAACCGACCAATCATAAACGTAAACATATGCATAATGGGTCGCAGGCCCTGCGCCTGCACCCAGCTCTCATCTCAGCCCACCGGCCCTAACTATATGAAGGTCACGGTGTTTCGCACCGTAATGGACTTGGCATCTCTTATGTGTAAGCCTACAATCGCTTCGATACGGGTTGCTAGCCCAGTATCCGAAGGATCCCAAACTTACGAATATCATAGCTTATTACAGCACTAGACGGTCGCAATCCGTCCGAATGTTGTGCACCATAAATACCACACATAATTTCCTCCTACGCCGAACGGTTCCGGCGCCCCGGCGTAACCGTTCGAGGGAAGCCGCACCCGTGCACGGGCCATCCGAGTCCATTGACCATGCAATACGTACCATAGCATACAATCCATAGCATACCAACCGATCTCGTATTCCATAAACATAGTCTCGTACAAAAACGGTCTCCCGTGCCATAAACGGTTCCCCGTGCCATGAACATTTCGCGTCTCATAACATAATCCACCATTCATATGGGGAGCTCCGTCGGCGTTATGCCCCAACACATCCATATTGATGCACGACGCCTAACGGCTTAGTCATCTCATACTCGTATTCACGCGTCCCGTACATAATGTTATTCGCATAGCCTACCTCCGTATTTACTTAGTCCTTTCGTAGCTTAAGTGCACAAAGACACGCTCAGCACCATAATCAATGTTCTACGCCTAGAGTTCAATGTTCTCGGAGCCGAGCATATGATGCACATCTCAATATCATCTTTCAATGTTCTACCATCATTTCCCTACCGCGACTCGTACACTTGATGCACGTCGCTTCAATTGTTCGATTGTTCAATGTTCTACCTTAGTGTTCAACGCATACTTAGACCCTTCGTCGCCGAGCCACGCTCGCTAACTCGATAACATATTACGCATATCATAACATATTTTATTAGACGTGAAGGAATAGGGAGAGAGAGTCAAGAACCCGCCCACCTTAAGCCGATACGTCTTGCCGCCTCGCCGATTGAAGCGTCTCGCATCCATAACTCGATCGCATAGCTAACTCCCGGACTTAGCCATTCCTTTGAACTACTCGGTTGATTTGGCCTATCGCGCCCATGCCACAATCCGTTGCAGGGCCTCGATTTGGTTTTGCGGACACTTCATTGCATAAGACAAAATGCCGACCTCTTATCGTCCAGCGTAAAAGCATAGTCTGTGTAATGCCCCGCTCTGCACGGTGCATTATGCTGAGTCGTTGACTCGAAGAGTTGCGTTGACCCGATTAAGTATCGATACGAATCGATACGAGAGTTACGTTGTCCCGAGCAACGCATCGAACTAAGTCGATGCGAAGAGTTTTCTTGTCCCGAAAGAATGCATCGAGTGAATCGATGCGAAGCGCCGCGTTGCCCCGAAGGATGAGTGCGTTGAATCGGCTCGAAGATTCTAAGAAATCGAATCGACCAAGGCACAAGTCCGAATCGATGCAAGTATTAATTTTAGTTGGTTTCGTGTGCAGGTTATACTTTGACACGAAAATATTAGAGGTCGATCTTCGACAATATTTAGTAAGGGGACCGCGGAACCAAATCGACGCCTTGCGACGGACGGAAGCGTTGGCACGCTAAGGCAAATCGGACGTACAAACTCAATAAGCACGAAGTGCTCGAATGGCTAAGTCAGGAGAGTGGCCGTGCAACAAAGTTATGAAATCGAGCCGCATCGGCTCGGCGAAACGAGAAAGGCGTATCGACTCAAGGTGGGAGGATTGACTTCTTTTTACTCCTTCATTCGATAAGTCAAATATATCATTGTATGCTAAAAGTTAACCTATCGACGCCACGGGCGTGGTCCGATCGGAAGTAAATCATAACGTGTGTCGAACACTAAGTTAGTACAATTGAAATGAAACGTGCATCAAATGCACAAGTCGCTACGGAACATTGGATATCGCTAAGGCGAGCGCCTCGGTGCGCAAGCCGCAATAACATGGAATAACTGTACTCGGCGAGTGCCTTAGTGCACGAACCATACCGTGCCTTTGCACACGAGTTAGAACGGCTAGAACATTGAAAGACAATAGGCGAGCGCCCTAGCGTGCAAGCCACGGACATTGAATGCTAAGTCATAGAACATCGGTATACGGTCGAAACGTGCCTACGTGCGCGGGATAATAAAAGATGGTTTCGTTGCGAAAGAATACAGTTGTGGCATGAATGTGGCGGAACTGTCGGATATGACATAATGCCTCGAAAGGTGTTCGAGACCTTCGGGTCGTTCGGTTGACGAGCATTGAGTTGAGGCATGATGCCATTGAAATATTGAAACGAAGAATGAAACGTAAGAACATAGAATTGATAACGGAGAAATACGAGATGATAATGCGGCATGGTGCCCTTCGAAATGTTTGCAGCCTTCGGGCGTTCGTTGAGAACATTGGGGCGTTGTGCCAATTGAAATAGAGATAAGCGAACTTGCTTGGTTGTATGAAATATAAGATTCGTTGCATGGTCAAATGGACTTAAAGACTATTGCCCGTGCACGGGTGTTTCTTCCCTCGAACGTGATCACCAGGGCGCTGGGACCGTTCGGCCTAGGAGGGACTGCGATAATCGGTATTGTTGGTGCACTTCGACTAGACGGGTAGCGACTGTCTAGTGAATGTGATAAGCCACTTACACGAGTACTTCGGGGGTCCTCTGATTGTGGTTAGCAACCACAACTGAGTGATTGTCGTCTTACATATTCGATTCGATAAATATAAGTCCATTATAGTCCGAAAAGCTAGTAACCTTCATATAGATAAGGGCGATGGATTTGGAAGTGCAAGGTATGCGTATATCCTGCATGGACGGATTCTGAATAGAGAGCACTTATAACATGACAGGAAAAACGGATAGGCGTATTCACCTTGCGTCGGTTGCAAGGCCGGGTGCGTCGATATTGTAAGTTGCGCCACGAATCAAACACGAGATTGCTTGTCTGTTTACTTATGCAAATTGAATAACATGCTTGCCATGCTTTACGCTTTCGAATATGCCATGAAATCGATCCTAAGGAGAACATAGCAAGATCATAAGCTAAGTTGCATGATTCAACATAAATATTAAAATATCGGTTTGGAAAGATGATCTTTGCTTCAGTACATGCGAGTACGAACGTACTGATCCTCCACCAGCTTCATGCAGGGTGCAGGGAATGGAGTGCTCAAGGCGAAGCGTTGCTTGAACGTGTTAAGGCTTGGAATGCCGAAGCGCATTGAAGCGTGCTATCGCATAGACGCTCGGACTACGCAGCTGGATTGATGCGGCCGAGATATAGAAGGCATGATGTATGGAACGGTGAAATCCTTTATGGGCAAGAGAGAACCTGAGTGTTGTAGCCAATCTGGCATGTATTGTTAGGCTATCGGAAGCCATTGTAATCTAAGTTTCGAATATCAATAAAGAGAATTGTTTCGTATACTCTATTTCCTTTCGTTGTTATTATCGAATCAAAAGATAACCATTTGAGAACTTGTCATCTTGCCTTGCACGAGCGCAACTCCAGGCTCGTGCGGCATCACGCCCCCTGCGAGGACGATGATTCGGGTGATTCCGGGTCGGGACGTGACAAATTGGTATCAGAGCTCTAGGCTCAATTTCCTCTGGACGCTTGCTTCATTTCAGTTCTAAAAGTTGCCCACCACCAATCGAAATCACTCTTGACTCTACTCGATGCCGTACTGGATGTTCCATACAATAAGTCTAATACAAATCATGTAATTTTGCCGCGTGTTGTTTGGAAATTACATGATGTTAGTTGGAAAAGTCGAAAAAGGTTTGTTGCTGCAAGTGCAACAAGTTGCGAGATATGAATTCGAGAATTTGTTGCCGTATATGCAACACGTCGTGAATTGTGGTTTGAGATATTCGTTGTTTGCAACGAACGATACGAGAAATGTTGGTTGCATCGATACAATGATAGTCGTGGAATGTTGCTGCAGCAATTGCCACGCGTTGATTGTAAGCGATGCGTTGAAAAGAAATAAAAGTTGATATGGAATGTGTCGAACGGATTCACATATCGATTTCGAATGTGCGTTTGCGATGAAAAGCGATAAGTCAATATCGAATGTGTTAAAACGAATTTGAGCATTGACTTTGAATGTCGGAAAGGAAATATTGTACGATGTGCAATGCGTATCGAGAATAAATCGATGCACGAGGTACGGTAAATATCAAAAATAAATCGTTGCACGATGTGCAATGCGTATTGAAAGTAAAAATTATTGCACGTAGTGCAATGCGTATCGAAATAATCGATGCACGAAGTACAACGGATATCGAAAATGAATTTTGCACAAGTTGCAACGAAAGAAAATAAAAGTTATAAATCGAGAAATAAAATTAGTTCGGTTGCGCGCCGAGCTATGTTGGCAATTGAATGCATTGGCCGAGTTGCGTCGAATTTTGATTAATCAGAGTTACGGTTGTGATCAAGCACGATCACTGCGGAAATCGTAAGTCGGAAGAGATCGTCGGTTCGTAAAGAGTACGTAGCGACGGAAGTAACTTGATTTCCGGGTGGTATATGGCATAAAGAGAATTGTTTCTGTTTGCCATTAAAATTGTTTTGATTGAAATCTTAATACAAACAGAACAGTGATACAATATAGGACTTAGATGTAGTCCTAGGAGTACACTTTTGTTTAAGCTGGGTCCTTAGTGCCAATGGAGCGAGTGGTAATGCGTTGACTCCGTTGACCGGCTGACGGCGGTTATCGGTTCTCTGAAGGTGTTGATTACTCTGGGTGCTGGAGCTTGCCGAGAGGAGGAAGACGTTGAGTGTCTAGAACTGCCTCTCCGGTGATTCTCTGTTGCGGATTCTCTGTGAGTCTTATGTTCTGAGTCTCTGTCTGTGTGAAGGGGATGATCCTTCTATTTATAGTTTTGCAGGCTGGCTGCTCATGTGCGCATGTAGGATGCGCCGGTGTGGGAACGCCACGTGGAGGTTGCTGATGGAGGCGCATGGATGCTGCGCCCTGATCGAGGGGGAGAACTCTTCATACTGCTGTTGTGAGCCGGCACGTAGCAGGGGGAAGATCTTTCCGTTGCTGAAATCTTGGACGAGTTGAGTCAAAAGACACGTGTCGTCGACTCATGGTTCGAAGATCTCGGATTTGGTGGAGAGGAGTGATCTGGTGAACTGCGCCTCGGATTGGGCGCAGGTGGAGGCTGCGGCTCATAACCTTTAGGAGTTACAAACCACTTTGGGGCGCATGGCTTTTGAGGCGCATGCAGGCGACTTTCCTTCTGTCTTCCGGGATCAGAGATCAGTCTGGGGCGCATGGCTTTTGAGGCGCATGCTGGTTTGGACGCATGGCCGTAGAGGCGCATGCGGGTGTGGACGCATGGTCGTAGAGGCGCATGCGGGTGTGGACGCATGGTCGTAGAGGCGCATGCGGGTGGCCACGTGGCAGTAGCCGTCGGAATAGAGTCATGATGATGCTGACGTTGCTAAAGCTGTCAACTGTTCAGACTTTGGGAGGCGTGCTGCCAACTCTGTCAGTTCAGCATTTAATGTTGGTGACGTTCGATGGACAGCTGAGTGGGCGCGTCGGTTGGCGTTCCACTCGGTATGGAGATGTGTGGGGGCGCATCCTCTATAATGCGCCGAGTACTGTAGGGCGCGTCTGTGTGATGCGCCTAATGCCGAAGGGCGCGTCCGTGTGATGCGCTGTCTGGCTGGCGCATCGGACATGTCTTTTAATGATGCGGCTGTCTCGCTCTTCGAGTGCTATAAATAGCCGTTTGGCTGAATTCGAGGCGTCCGGTTCATCCATTTAATGTAAATTCATTGCACAGAATTCGGAGGGCCATCCACTTGGCGCGTGGGTTTGATCTGCCCGGCCTATAAATAGTGGCATGGAGAGAAGATTTGCTTCTCATTCCCTCACGTACTTCCAATATGAACTTGAACATACGGGTGCATTCTGCTGACGAAGTGCTCCCGAGGGTGAAGATGAGACGCTGTGTTGTCTTTGATGCACTTGAAGGTGACTGTTACATCCAAAAGACGGAGTCGAGGGCTTCTGAGGCAGGCGGAAGGTGCCTGTTGCATCCAAAGATAGGGATGCTCGAGCCTCGTCTCCGTTATTCCGGAAGAGCCGTAGATCGGAATGGCGGTGCAAGGCTCTCTCTTCCTGCAAAGTGGGGTTTCCCCACTTTGATCGTGTCGAAAGCTGCTCCTTTAGCCGTGGTTTCGATCACGGTCTTCCTTCGGCTTTGGAGGCTCTTTCGAAGCCTCCCCTGGCCACAGCATTTGCGGTGCTCTTCTCTTCCTTGGTTCCAGCCAGAGGGTTAAATGCTTTGTGTCGAAGCATTTATCGGGCGAGCCTGGTTGGAAGGGCGGCACATAACTGGGCTCTGCTCGGCCAGGTGAGCCTGGCTGGAAGAATTTGGCTGAAGGGTTGCACATAACTGAGCTGCTGAAGAGATGATGGGATGCGCCTGGATGGAGGCGCATGATATCTGCTGCGCCTCACTGGTGGCGCATAGTGATGCTGCGCCTATCTGGAGACGCATGGTGGCCGCTGCGCTTATCTGAAGGCGCATGATGGCCGCTGGCTGTAGACTTAGGCTCTTTCCTTTGTAGAAATTCTCTTTTGTACAACCTTTTCTAGACATGTAATAGACTTTTATATATAAATAAAAAGTCCTTCTTCAAATGTCTATAGTTATTGACTTTGCTGTGAAGTTCTTCGTCTGAGTTCTGGCGCATGTAGTGTCTGGCGCATGGGCTTTCTGGTTGTGAAATTCCATGCTTCTACAAGACCCCCTTCAAAGTTTTCAAAACTTTTGAATAAGTTTTGGAATACTTTGAATAAGAAGCATGGAGGTCAGGGCGCATGATTTCTGGGCGCATGCCTGTTCGGGCGCATGCTCTTCTCAGTTAATGATGATGGTGCCTCGGTAACCGAAAAGATTAATGATGATCTTTTGGTTTTATTTGCTGCTATCCTTGTACAGAACCCGAGGCGACGGCTGAGATCACACGTCATCTGTTTACGCGTGCGACTATGCCCTATAAATAGGTAAGAGTCGGAGAGAGAAAGGGTTCTTCTTCTCTGTGCCTCTGCTTCTTTAGAGTTTCTTCTTCAAAACCCTAACTTCTCCTTCTTCGAGAGAATGGCTCCCAAGACTCCTCGCGGCGCTGCTGGCAAGGGGAAGGAGAAAGCGAAGGAGTCTGTCGAAGTTGCGACGGCGGTCGTTCCCCGTCGGCCTGTCGAAGTTCGGCCGGAGGTGGTTGGTAAGTCTCCGTACGCCAACCCACATAGGCCTTGAGTCTTTAATGATGTGCCGCGGTCTTTGCCCGCCGACGCGCATGGGTTTAAACCTTGGATGCGCCGAGGCTATACCGCTGACGCGCATGGGTTCAAACCCTGATGATGCGCCGAGGCTATACTGCTGACGCATATGGGTTTAAACCCTGGTGATGCGCCGCAGTTTTCTCCTTTAGACACATTTGTGTGTTCTCTTCTGACTTTTTTCTGATTTTTTACTAGTGTCGATGGCAATCCCGCCTTTGAGTGAAGTTTTCTTGGAGGCTGCCTTCAACCAAATGGGAGTAGAGCATAACGAGGAAGTGATAAACCCTGCTCAAGATGCTCTTATGCTGGATCAGCCTCCTGAGAGAATGACCCTAATCCGTGAACAGCAGTATTGGTTCCTCAAACGGATGATGGAGCGTGGAGTCATTAAACCCTCCACATCTGATAAAGTGACCTTCCTGAAGCCTGAGTTCCTGTTTGGAGACCGTCTCACTTCTACTGATTCGTCAGTACTGAAGGTCAAGGAGGACTGGTTCTTTACTGCGAATGGAGTGCATATGACTGTTAAGCAACTTGAACGTCAGTGGCCTTTGACGTCCTTTTGTCGCCTTGTTTCCCAGAGGAGAATGTCTTGGGAGCTTACCCCTTCTCAGGGGGGAGCGATGACTGGTGTCATCCAAATTGATTCTACTTCCGACCAAAGGGATGCTTTGACCGTTGTACGGTCTGGGTCTTCTTACACTTGGCGGACTTTACGTCCTGGGAGCCTCTTCAGTGATGTACCCATTGATACGTTTGCTTATAGTGCTTCGACTTTTACACATCGTATGTTTTTGATGGAACGTTCCTACCCGACAGGAGAGTTTCGGGTGGAGGGTTGGTGCCATTACGTTTCCAAATGGGATAAACTGACGCTCTGGATCTTGTCGCGGTTTCAGACTGAGCTCCGAGAGATCGGGTTGACTGCCGCGATCCGTGCTACCCAGGCAGGTGTTGACCTTAATAGGCACATGTTCCTCGCACTCCCGGAGATGTTTGATATCCATACCGGGACCTTCTTTACCCCGGTGGGGGAATTAGGGTTCGCACTTCATGAGATGTACGAGGTGTCAAAACTCCCTTGGGGGTCGGAACCCTATGAAGAGTACTTTCCCACCAACGAGGAACTTCAAATCCTGGGGGACAGGGCTGAGGAGATGACGGCCGTCTTCAAGGAAGTGGCGAGTCATCATTACTATATGCAGAGACGGGATAGGAACGGGACGCAGCCTCATGTGACCGCTTGGAGAGATCATGTCTTTAGACAAGACAAGGAGGATCCCTCACAATTTTCCACTCCACCGGCGCTCTCTCGTAGCGAAGTGTTGTCCGAAATGAGCAGGTTAGGGGAGAAAAATCCCCGAGGAAATGAGGACCAGCAGTCAGATGCACGCTCCTACAGCTGCTTCTGGCATCTTGCTTATCGGATGTCACCCAAGGCGGTGTTGGCATCCTACCTGATGATATGGCTCCGGGATTGCGTATTTGCGGGCGGATCCGGTGCCGTAGAGAGGGTAACCCGAAACTTAATCCTGCCAGCCGTGAAGCTGGTTTTCGGTCGGCATTTGGCTCTTCTCCCCGCAATGGTATGTAACCTGCAGCGAGGTTTGAGAGAGTTTGCTGGAAATGTGATTCATGACAGAGGCCGAAACAATAACTTCCCGCGCGCCGAACTGCCGTTTCACTATTTGATGGGATGGCTGATTCTGTATCATCCCAGTGTGATGAGCCCAGGCTCGGAAGGAGATTATAAGGCTGGAGATGCATTCCTTCGTCGTTTCCATCGGAGGAGCTGGTCGCATACTGGTGTCCCGGTTTGTAGAAAGGTTTTATCCCGTCTTCAGGGTTGGGAGATCACCAAAGTTTGTCCCATCTATTTGGGTTTTGAGGCCAACAAGGATTTACGGGACCTGGGCGAAGGTACTACCACTCTGCCTCAATGGGGATTCCGCTGGT
>JANAVB010013588.1:0-47874 GCA_029216955.1 Iris pallida
ATGTTGCAGTTCTTGGATTTTGATTTGGAATGCTTCTTTTGCTTAGAAGAGGAAGGCATTTTAAATTCTGCCACCAGATCTGGATGAATCCACATAATCTCTCCTCTGTCAGTTGACAGCGGAACAAAACCTTCTTTTGAGGAGGTAGGATATTCACAATTTCAAGAGTAGTCCTTGGAATGGAGACAGCACCATCTTGTACAAGTTATGGTGGAAAATCACCGAATTGAAGAGAAACCACATTAGCAGTCACCCTTTTCTCGTCCTGTTATAGAGTAATTGCTCCAGAGTTGACCAACTCTTGGATTTTGCCCTTGAGCACATAACATGCTTTGGTTGGATGCCCTATGAATCTGTGATAAACACAGTATTTAGGGTGATCAGTTTTTCCAACTTCTTCTGGTCGCTTTGCCTCTGGAAGCTGAAGCTTATTACTTTTGATCAAGCAATCGAAGATGCTTAAAGTATCATCTTATCGAAAGAATATTCTTCTTTTGGACGAGTTGACTTTTGCAGGGGCGTTGATGGAGTGGATACCGCCTGAGTAACATTGACAGCCAAAGACTCTTTGCCTTTGAGATTAATGGCCAGTATTTCTTTATTCTTGCGATTATTCTGGCGATTACTATCCCCGGGTGTAGAATGTTCATCTTAGTTAGGATGAGTCATCTGGACTCCTAACTGCTTGAACTTTTCGGCACTGACTTCCGCCGCTTTTGCATTTATAATGAAAGAAGGCCAATCCTGGAATTGTGTAGATCCCGTCCATATACTAATAATAGGCAACAAGTTTAATTTACAAGTGTCTATTGTTACGTAGATGGAGTTCCTAAAGGCATTTTGAGTGCCTCTTGGTAGAATCTTTCGATGAAACTCTCTGTGGATTCATTGTGCCTCTGTTTAATTTTAATAAGGGCAGACATTGTCATATCACTGACTCCCTCATAAAACCGTTCCAAGAATATTTGCTTGAAACCAGCAAAAGAAGTGATGAAGCCATCAGGCAGGCTACGATACCAGTCATATGCTGCACCGGCCAAACAACCGACGAATACTCTGGTAAGAAGAGCGTATTTGGCTGTAATTGATCAGTCATCACCTCAAAATGATTGATGTACTGACTTGGATAAGTGCTGCCATCAAACAGCATAATGGTTGGAAGCTTATACTTAGGAGGAAATGGAACTTCCTTCTACTCTGTAGGATATGGATGCTTTATGCCCAGTCTTTGTAAGCCATCCTTCTGCTTGAAGGCTTCAAACTGAGTGCGTAAGAGTTTTACAGCCTCATTAGCATCCCTGATGTTGGGGAATTGGTAGGCTGGTTAGAAGTGTTAGAAAGAGGAACAGCATGGTAATTACCATCCTCGGCACCAGACTGACTGGGATCAGTTTGAATTAGCACGAAAGCAACCTGAAGAGTTGGTACCCTCAGACTAACAGGTACAGAAGATGCTATGAGCTCAGATTTGTAGCAGGGTTTGCAATCGGGGGCACTGTATGTTGAGCTACAATTAAGGTGTGCATGCTTGCTACCATTTTTGCCAGTCTTCAATTTGTCCTCTAATGCAAAAATTCGTTGCTCTTGACTGGTTGAAGTAGAGGCATTTTGATCTTCCATAATGGTGTATGCCGTCACTTCTTTTGCTACTATTGATGAGATAGTTTGTTCAAAACTTTCACTATCTGCATCAAACTCCGAAAAAGAATCCTCTCCTACATGAGTGATGGGGAGATCTTTTTGATTAAAGACACCCTGGTTCAAATGTTGATTTTTCGATCTAGTATATTGAAAGACACCTTCACTGGATGCATGGATCCGATCTAAGTATTGCTGACTTGGACTACGGGATGCATTACGTCTTGGACGTTTCCCATCCCTAGTGCCTTAAGAAGTCATGTTAACAGAAGCATATAATAGCTCATCTTCGTCTTCTATATGTTCAGGAGTTGAAGTATAGTTCAGACGATCGAAGACAGATCGTCGAGCCGATTGACAACAACAGTTGATGACAACTTCATGTAGGCAGTGGCGATCTGGAGCATGATTTGGAGGTGAGGGAAACATCCCTGTAGTCTCCCATCTTTGTGTAAGACGTTGCCGAAGATCAGTTACAACTACAGGACGAGAAGAAGTCGGAGGAACATATTCCTTGATAATGTTAGAAACATGTCTCCTATTCTTCAGATGTTTAGTTCCCTGAGTGTACAAACATGTACTAGACTCATTAGCATAGGTGGATGTATCTTTCTTTTCAAACTTTGGCTTTGGGTACAGATTGGCCTCAGGCATAGGGTTCTTGTTTGCCATTGATTATAAAAGAACAGAACAATTATACCGAAGGACTGGACTTTTACTTTACAATACAAACTCGCTCGTACAAAGAAAGCCTAGGGACGAAAACCTAGGTACAACAATCTAAGTATAATTGTTTAGTTTTTTCTGGGGGGTGACGGTAGAGGCTCGGGAAAGCGACGGCAGCTCTGCCTTACTCCTTGGACGATCGGACACAGCCTTGGCTCTGGTGAAGAAATACTCTTGGACGTGTGGGAAGACTCCCTTGCGCCTTCGGTTGCTAGATCTCTGGATGTCTCTGTAGTGCTCTCTCTTTTCTATGCTCTCTCCTTGCTCTTCTCTCTGTCTCCTCTTCTTGCAAGGGAATGGCACCTTGCTATTTATAGGAATGGGGTGTGCTCATTAGGGTTTGCAAATGATTGCCTCTTTCAGAAGTCGATGGTTAAGGATTAATTAATCTGGGCCATTCATCTTGAATATAATAAATTTGAGCAATTAATATGATTGCATCAAATCTCTGCGGGCAATAAATATTGATTGCCATGAATATTCGTGATTTGTGATAGCCTGCCACGTGTCCAATTTGCTTGATTTGATTTGATCTGGGCAATTATGACGATCGCAACAAATCTGATTTTGTTAGGATTTGTTAGCACCCATAATTCCAGGGAAGATAAGACTGCCACATGTCTCAACTGGACCATCCTGGCCGAGCCGCATATGGGAGGGTCCTCTCAGCCGCATGAAACCTGCAGTCGCACGTGGATGGACAGACGCATGGGGATGGGCAACCGCATGAGGATAGGCAACTGCATGCAAAGGGGCTGCCGTATGGGGATAGGCAGCCACATGCAGATGGGCAGCCGCATGCAGATGGGCAGCCGCATGGGGATAGACAGCCGCATGCAGATGGACAGCCGCATGGGGATACGGATAGGCAGCCGTATGCAGATGGGCAGCCGCATGGAGTGGCCTCGGGACTTGGTGGATTTTGCCAGCTGTAAGTAGATTTTCTTCTCTTTTCTAGGATCACGCCATTATGTCAGAGTCATTATTATGTCCTTATGTCAGAGCTGTCATGGCTGTTATTTGTCAGAGCAGCCGTCAGGGCATTAAATGCAGCCGAATGTAGAGAAGAACTGTTGAAGGCCACGTGTCTTCTTTCTGAGCCGCATGGATCTATCCGAGCTGCATGGACCCCTAAGCCGCATGGACTTCTGAGCCGCATGGGAATCCTGAGCCGCATGGGGATCCTTCTGTCGGAGCCGCATAGGTCTTTCTTTATTATTTTCCATGCTTCTACAAGACCACCTTCAAAGTTTTTAATTTACAAAATTGAAATACTTTGAATAAGAAGCATGGCCATGTAAAAACTCTTCGGACCGCATAGGATGTTCTAGCCGCATGGATGTCTCAGCCGCATGGCCTCCTCAGCCGCATGGCCATCTGAGCCGCATGGGCTGCTTGGCCACATAGGCTCCTTTCCACGTCTTCATGCCACGTATACAAATCTTTGTATTGATTGCCTTTGATTTGAGCCGTCTTTTGGGGGGAGTCCCAAGAGTCGGCTCAATAAATTTTGGATTTTCTTTGGATTAATCTCCTTCATGAGAGGGGGCGAAATCCTAGGAGTCGGTTTTGCCTGCAGCACATGACCCGAAGCGCTCCATCGGTCCACGTGCTCCCTCCCCCCTTTTTGTCCTCCTATAAATAAGAGTAATTTAAGAGAAGAAATCTCTTTACTCTCTCCTTCAACTCAAGCTTTTCCTGTCCTAACTGTCATCCACTTCTTCGATCACCGATGGCTCCCAAGAAGAATGTTGCGGCGAAGGGTTAAAAAGGCGGCGGCTTCGTCGGCTGCGGCGGCGAAGGGCAAGAAAGCTGCTTCTACTTCGACTGCGGCGACGAATGATAATGTGGCAGCTCCTCCGCCAGCCGACGTGCCCGCAGTTCACCCCGACGTCCATCCCCCTATTGCTGGTAAGGACGCTGTGTAAGCTTGAAACCCTAACTGTTGTGGCTATGTCGCATGCTCTATGCGCAAGCCTTCATCTTCATGTGTGCCGTATGTATGTCTCATGTCCGAGCCGCTTGGGGTATGCTCCATGTCCGAGCCGCACAAGAATTGTTACTGTGGCCGCATAAGCACTTCACTAACGGGGCCGCATAAGCTGCGCTGGGCCGCATAGGCTCGCACAAATTTGTTTGTGGTCCAAACTCTGTCGTATGAGACTTCGTTTAAACAGAACCATATGAAGACACTGCCTCATGAACCTTCGTTGGACGGAGCCACATAAGTGTTTTCTGAGTTGGGCCGTATGAGACTCCATTAAATTGGAGCCGCAGAAGCTCGAAAACACCAATCAGTTCTCCTTGTCCAACTTTTTTAACTTATTTTTTGGTCCTCTTTTCAGTGAATTTTCCAGTTAATGGTGTGGGGGAACCTCTGGTGGGTCTGGCCCAATTTGCTATAGGAGTCCGGCTTGACCAACTTGTTCGGCAGATGGTAGAACAGCTGCCCAAGAACGAGCCTAAGGAGAGGCTGACTCTTATCAAGAACCAGCCTTTTCGCTTTCTCCGTGCCATGCTGAACTCAGAGCGATTGGAGGAAAAGTACCTGAAGCCGGCGTTCTTCTTCGGAGACGCCCTGACTGTGAAGAACTCTTGGGTATTGGATATATCCGAGAATTGGAATTTTATTTCTGCCGGGGAGGGCGATCCACATCCCCCAAATGGAGCGTCATTTCCCATTGGTATGGTTCAATATGTTGCCGGTGGACAGGAGGATGCAGGAATCCTTGACGCCGAGCCGGTCGGGAATGAATGTGGGTAACATCCACTACAATAAGCATGATAGATCAGCGTACGCGGACAGGGAACCGGTCAGCTGCTCCGTGATGGGGCTAGCCCCGGGTACCTTCTTAAATGCGCAAGGTCCCAATTTCTCATTCTCTTAAGTCGACACTTTCCTGAATCGACTTGCGCGGAAATGGTCTTATCCCATTGGCCGGCTCTCGCTTTTGAACTGGATACGCCCCATCCCTTCGTGGGCCAATTTGACCGGGTAGATTTTATGAGAATATGGGACTTTCCTGCGTGAGGTTGGTCTCTACCACGCCATCCGGGGTACATGTCACGGGCTGCCCATCAATAAGGAGTTGTCCTGGCCCCGGGCGTATTGACGGGCCAAGACAAAAGAGGTCTCCCTCTCCACCGCAGCCTCAACTCCTCGCCTCCGATGACGATAAAAACTGTCAACTACATCCTTTGACGATTCATCCAGAACTTCCGAAGAAGACGGCGTCAAAGGAAGGGTAGCTGACAGGGTCGAAGAAGATGCACCAGAACTTGCTACACCTGCAACAAGGGAAACAAGCTCCGAGCGAAAGGATGCTTGAATAGCGGCTAATTCCACCTTCGCAGCCCGAAGGATTTGAAGACTCGGCAAGGCGGAAAGGTTGACCTCCGGAGCCACATGAACAGAAGAGGGTGCAGGGACCAGTTCTCTCCGTTCTGGCCGTTCTGCCACTTGTTCTCCTGAACTCGATCAAGCAGGAGGCCCCTCAATATAAGCTAAAGGGGGGAGGCACACTCTCTTCCGCCAGATCCCCTCCGGCCAACTCTTCCCTGATAATGTTCGTCGTTGGCAGTAAAGGAGCAGGGCCTGTATGTCCAGAGCAACCATCAATTAGCTTAACCCGAAGGATGTGATGATGGAGCAAATAAACCTCCTCATTAGTCAAGACTTGGCTTATCTTACCAGGGGGAGTTGCTGAGATTGAGGTTCGCTCACAGCCGCCGTAGTCTCTTCACCAGCAACGTCCGAGCCGAATACAGATGGTTCCGCAGCCCCAGCCTCCCCGGAAGGAGATACGACTGGATCAGCATCACCCAGCTGAAGTATAGCAGTCTCAGGGACGGGTTCAGCAGAGCCCACGTCACCCTGGGTTGAGACATCAACAACTGGAGGAACCTCAGCCGTCGTCAGGAGAATCCCGACAGTAATAATCTCGGTACTCCTATCTCTAACTAGAGTAGTTAGAGCCGGATCAACCTCAGAAGCAGCGTCCGGCCCTGGAAAGTTCCCTTCTCCTGATGCCTGCAGAGCAGACAAAAATGATTAGGTCATAGTTCAGGAAAAAGAAGAGCTAAAGAAGAAGATGGTTGTAATTCAATTCACCTCCGAAACGGCGTCATCCTCGTCTCTCTCCTTGATGAGCAGCCCGGAAGGCTTAAATGCAGCCCGTTTCATGGAGTAAGTTCTGCCGCCAACGGCAGGCTCACACCTGCTTCGCTTGTGAAAAGGACCAGGTACGATAGGCGGCTGATCCGCCACCACATTTTCTGTGGGAGGAAGAGAGTTGCCGGGGTCATGCTCGTCATCCTCTTCGTCCGCGTTTCCAGACTCCAAGCCCGATGCAGCAACTGTGTTCTCCCTCTTCTTCCTCGTCTTAGACCCCTTGGGCTTCTCCTCCAAGCCAGTACCAACAATGAAGCTGGTACTCGGTTCAAAACCAACAGGAGGCTTGTTCGCCATGACATGGTATAGAGCCGCCAAATACAAGATCTCTCCAGCTTCTCCAGCATCAGGAACTGAGAAGCTGGTACGGGTGTGAACCGTGTTGTAATAGTACCAGGCTCTGATACCATCAAGGACGCTACCTTCAAAACCCAGGCAAGAGCTGGGACTGTCCAAGAATAGCTGGGCTATACCCAAACTAGCGGAAGAACCTACTAGGCAAGTAAGGCTCCAAGTAGACAGTATTGCGGTTGCGGTATACTAGTTGGGAAGGACGAATGTTGTGCAGCCAAAGGAGCATCTTGCCAGATAAAAAGTGGGGAGGCCCAATACCTTCAAGATGTACGGCCCTCACTTCCTCAGCAGTAAATCGAGGAACAGACACGAAAAAAGTGTATCTGTCATTTCTTGCCAGTGCCATCCGACAGGCACGCGTAGTCTCGTAATCCCAAGACAGGCGACGATACTGGAAGATGAAAGCATCCTCCACAGATACACCATCTTCAGGGCCAGGCCTCATTAAAGACCGGCAATGCATTAGCAAGCCACCCCATCAGATAATGATAAGGTAGCTCAATGCGTTCAAAGTCCTTCGTCGGGTCATGGGTGTTGACCTTTGACGAAAAGCGCGAAGGCTACGGTGTATGCTGCACACCATGGCCGGGAGAAGAGCTAGTCTGACCCCGAGACCAGCTTCACAGCAGGGAGGATGAAGTTGCGGCTGGTCCTTGTCACGCCCCAGAACCAGAATACTGGAGAGCGGGGGCAGACATAGCCAACTACGTATATGAAATGGAATCCATCTCGCTATATGGTCACGGCTGTCTAGATACATGAGGGTTTATCTACAAGCCAACAGTCTCTTAAGGTCATGAACAAGCCTAGTGTCTCAATCACAAGCAAGTAAGTAAAAGTCACAAGATGTATGATCATTAAATATACAATAGTATGGCGTCCCAAACATTACATATTCAGTTGATCATGAAGCTAGTCGTTACAAAATGTCAGGACTAGCAAGAGTTTAGTCATACATGATCAACCCTAGGATCTGTTAATCATGTCACAGTCCGTAGGCAGACAGTAAGTAAGTGCAATCGAGCTAAACAGGTGCTCGTCGGCTAAACGCCTCAAAAGAATATTTTTACAAGGGAGTGGGAGAGCAAAATAAAACCCACTCGTTGTCGGGATTCCTTCTAGTGTTCACCATCTGGCAGGAAGGTTGGGAGATCCTCGGTAGCTGCTCTGAAATCTGGCCATACAAATCCAGCTGGGTCAGACCCCAGAAAGAGCAAGTGCCACAAAGGAAGCTTCACTTAAGAACTAAAACCCGCAATCAGCACAAGATATAAATAAAAGTAAGAACTGGAAATAAAGAAAATACACCAGGATGATATACGACGAGATAACCATGGAACTATTCAGATAACCAGGTTACAACCCGTAAACCAAACAAGGACCGGGGTTGTAACCCTTCGTCTGAACAGAACTTGGAATTCTCACCATTTATCGGTAAAATAAATACAAGCATTCTGGTTATTCAATAATCTGTGACAGGATCAGGGCAAGACTAGACTGGTTAGACTCCGTCCAATCACTTCACGGCCAAGCAAGAATTACGGCTTGATACTTTAACTAACTAGGGTTGTCACAAGCCTAATTACTAACAAGATGCAGTAAGATTATTCCACAGCCACAAGCCCTGCAGACCATCCAGGTTACCCGGGTTAAAAGATTAGAGTTGAATACAGGTGGGTACATCGTCCAGAAAACGAATGTACCCTTAGGTAGCTTGAAGGGTGCAACACATGACAGTGTGCTGGAAATGTGCCCTACTCGACGGCAGGCTACAGATCCCAAGGCGTGCCCAGGTAACGGGATTGCCTGTAGCTGGAAAATCTCGTCATAACTAATGTATTAATCTAGTTATTAGCCTTAGTCCATTTTAGTAGGTACTCCTGACCGTGGTACTCAGGAGTCCCTGTCCTAGACATGATGCAAGACAGGACTGGTTTATTTATATAAACACAATCGCCTACGGTGTCCAGATTAATTATACAGGTCATGCCATGTCAGGTAGCAGTCGCAACAGCTATTCGAGATAATCATGTCAGGTTATCATGCAAAGTGTACTTGTCAGGAGTGCGCCACGATGGGCCACTATCAGGTCATGTCAGGTTATTATGTCAGGAGTGCACCACTACGGGTCACTATCACGTCATGCTCAATTATCAATTCCAAACATATAAAATGGACGTTAAATATCTAATAAAATATCAATATACAGGGCTATAGAAGATCCATGGTAAGTAGGGTCAGGTCCAGTTGCGCCTAAACATCAGGTTGCGCCTGAGTCAGACTGCGCTCAAGTCAGGCTTCGCTCAAGTCAGGCTACGCTCAAGTCAGGCTACGCTCAAGTCAGGCTACGCTCAGGTCAGGCTACGCCCAAGTCAGGCTATGCCCAAGTCAGGCTACGCTCAGGTCAAGCTACGTCCAAGTCAGGCTACGCTCAGGTCAGCGTATGCAAGACATACGCCTCCAAAAGGCAGCGTATGTACTCCATACGACTCCTCATCAAGGAAGCGTATGAGGTCCATACGACTCCTCTTCAAGGCAGCGTATGAGGTCCATACGACTCCTTGTCAAGGCAGAGTATGAGGTCCATACGGCTCCTTGTCAAGGCAGCGTATGAGGTCCATACGACTCCTTGTCAAGGCAGCGTATGAGGTCCATACGGCTCCTTGTCAAGGCAGCGTATGAGGTCCATACGACTCCGTGTCAAGGCAGCATATGAGGTCCATACGACTCATTGTCAAGGCAGCGTATGCCAGACATACGCCTCCAAAAGGCAGTGTATGAGTCAGACTGTGCTGCGCTAAAGAGCGCGCGTAGCTCAGTGGCGCAAGCTAAAAAGCTCGCGCACACTGCTCACTGTCTTCTCCAAATCAGCAGGAACTCCATGGTTGAACCCAAAGCTTCAAAAGTCCATAACATGGTCAGAACAAGTCCAAATCCAACTTTTCAAAGGTCAAAATTGGGTAGAATAAAATTCTCTACAACATGGAACCATCAAAACTTGAAAACAAAGAAGTTTGATAGATCAAAACCACCAAAATCCAAAAATAACTAATTTCTAGATCTACAAAAATTAAAGCCTCAAAATGGAAAATGACAAGTTCTAGTGTGTCTTAGAAACATGAGGAGAAGCTAATGGAACAATAAAAATGGGCACTCTTGTGGAAGCAAGTTGCACTTACCTAGACCTCTTTTCTCTCTTTTTGGTAGGTAAGGAAGTAATGGTAGAGAAGAAGAGATTAATGAAGAGAGAGAAGAAGAATATGTAATAAATATGAGTGGTGGTGGTAGATAGGGGATTCACCCCTTGGTTCATGATGAACCAAGAGCAATCCCAAACCGAACCAAGCCAACCCAAACCAAGAATAAACCAAGCCCAGGAAGGAAATTAAGCAAGGAAATCATGCAATACAAGAATAAATACGTACACATATTCCAGAAATACGTAATACGAACCACAGGCATTACAACTCTACCCACCTTAAAAGAATTCCGTCCTCGGAATTTAATCAAGAGACTAGAGGGGCAATGACAAGCTACATTAATCACATGCAAGCTATAACTAGGCAGACAATCACTCATTCAAGCAAGGAATCGAAGGCATGAGGCATAAGAAAGACATTTATACCTCACGAGTCAAACAAGTAAGGATATCGTGATCGGATATCATCCTCACGCTCCCACGTTGACTCCCCCAAAGAGTGATGACCCCAAGCAACTCGGACTAACTTGATAGTCTTGTTCTTGAGGATCTTCTCTCTCCGGTCCAATATAGACATGGGCCTATCCTCATACAAAAGGTTGGTACCAACAACTAATTCCGAATGATCCAGGATGTGGCTCGGGTCCGGGATATACCATCGTAATTGGGATACATGGAACACGTCATGCACCTCGCTTAGCGACGGTAGAAGAGCGAGACGATAGGATACATCTCCTACTCGCTCCAGAATGTCAAACGGTCCTATATACCTAGGACTAAGCTTACCCCGTACGCCGAAACGAATGGCGCCACGGTTAGACGAAATCCTCAGGAATACATGATCGCCGACCAAAAACTCGAGAAGGCACCGATGAGAATCGGCCCAATGGCGCTGGCGATCTTGGGCAACTCGAAGATGATCTCTGACTCGCCTGACCACTTCAACTGTCTGGGCAATTATTTCTGGACCGAGCATCTGTCTCTCTCCAACATCATCCCAGTCTAGCGGGGATCTGCACTTCCTACCATACAGTGCCTCGAACGGTGCCATCTGGATACTGGCCTGGAAATTGTTGTTGTACGAGAATTCCACCAGGTGCAAGTAATCTTTCCATGAACCACCGAAGTCAAGTGTGCAAGACCGCAACATGTCTTCAAGAGTCTGGATCGCACGCTCCGACTGGCTATCTGTCTGCGGGTGATATGCTGAACTGAACTGGAGATGAGTTCCCAAACTCTCTTGCAAGCTACGCCAAAAGTACGACGTAAATCTTGAATCTCGGTCCGAGGTGATACTGACTGGCACACCGTACAATCTGACAATCTGCCTGAGGTATATCTCTGCTAACTGAGCCGTCGACTGACCAACTCTGAATGGAAGAAAGTGAGCCACTTTCGTGAGCCTGTCAACTATAACCCAGATAGCATCTCTACCAGCTGGGGATCTAGGTAGTCCAGTCACAAAATCCATGGTCACATGCTCCCACTTCCATTCTAGAATCGGTAAGGGCTGAAGAAGTCCAGTCGGTCTCTGATGTTCGGCTTTAACTTGTTGGCAAACCAAACACCGAGAGACAAACCGAGCTATCTCCCGCTTCATGCCATTCCACCAGAAATGCTGCTGGATATCACGGTACATCTTCGTACTGCCGGGATGGATGGAATACTGCGAACTGTGCGCTTCTAACATGATCTCTACCGGATATCTCCGCTGGGTACACAAAGATGCTTACCATGTCGAAGTGTACCATCCTCATGAATGCATAAATCTGGTCTTCGTCCTGCCTCACACTCTGCTCTGAGTCGCTGAAGCTTGGAATCTGCCGATTGTGCCATCTGGATCCTCTCGACTATAGTGGACTGAACTTGCATACTGGCCATCAAGGCCACACTGGAAGGGAGAATAACTTTAATACCCATCTTCTGAAGATCTGCTAACAGCTCTGGTTGCGCTGTTAGAAAATAAACTCCTGCTCTCCTGCTCAATGCATCCGCAACAACATTGGCCTTCCCAGGATGATACTGCAGGTTGACATCATAATCCACAAGAAGCTCCAGCCACCTTCTCTGACGCATGTTAAGATCCTTCTGGGTGAAAACATACTTCAGGCTCTTGTGGTCGGTGAAAATCTCCACCCTGTCTCCATACAAGTAGTGCCTCCACAACTTAAGTGCAAACACCACTACTGCCAGCTCCAAGTCATGGGTTGGGAAATTCCTCTCATGATCACGAAGTTGTCGTGACACATAAGCTATTACCTTCCCATGCTGCATCGGAACATATCCTAAACCTCTGCCTGAAGCATCACAGTACACTGAGAATCCTCCAGTCCCATCTGGAAGCGTGAGAATAGGAGCTGTTATCAGGCCTCGCTTCAACTGCTCAAAAGAACTCTGACACTCTGCTGTCCAAGCAAACTGCGCATCCTTGCGGGTCAACTGCGTCAATGGCGCTAAAATTCAAGCAAAATCCAAAACAAATCGCCGGTAGTAGCCGACCAATCCAAGAAAACTACGAACCTCTGCAACTGTGCTGGGCACTGGCCATGACTCAATAGCTACAATCTTCTGGGGATCCACTTCTACTCCTCCTCGAGTGATGATATGACCCAAGTACGAAATACGATCGAGCCAGAACTCGCATTTACTGAACTTGGCATATAACTGGTGGTCTCTGAGGATCTGAAGAACTATACGGAGATGCTTCTCATGCTCCGCTTTACTCTTGCTGTAGACCAGAATGTCATCCAAGAACACAATCACAAACTGATCCAAGTAAGGCATGAAGATGCGATTCATGAGGTCCATGAATACTGTCGGCGCATTGGTTGCTCCAAAAGGCATAACAAAGAATTCCCAATGCCCATATCTCGATCTAAAAGCTGTCTTCGGGATGTCCTGCTCTCTGACTCTGATCTGATGATAACCTGAGCGTAAATCAATCTTCGAGAATACTGAAGCCCCCTTGAGTTGATCAAACAAGTCATCTATCCTCGGAAGAGGGTATCTGTTCTTGATTGTCACTGAGTTCAAGGTACGATAATCAACACATAACCTGGACGTACCATCCTTCTTTTTCACAAGAAGCATCGGGGCTCCCCAAGGCGATCCACTAGCACGAATGAATCCCTTGGTTCTGAGTTCTTCAATCATCTTGTACAATATCTCCAACTCTGACGACGCCATTCTGTAGACTCTCTCTGACACTGGGGCTATCCCGGAAATCAAGTCTATAGTGAACTCGATCTCCCACTCCGGAGGCATACCTGGAAGTTCTTCTGGGAAAACATCTGGAAACTCCTCGACTATCCTGGGCAACTGAACTGCTGCTACTACCATCCGCAATACTGGAGGAGATGGCTCAACTTTGCCTCGGGAGAAAGAAAACTCCGGCTCGCCTGGAATGCTAAAAACAACCCTGCCAATGTGGCAGTCTACCCTAGCATACTGGTTCCTCAACCAATCCATCCCTAGGACCACATCATAATCGGCCATCGGGAACTCTATCAATCTAGCGGGGAATTCTCTACCGCTAACTACGATCCGACACGAGAAAAATACTCTATCTACTCCCACAAGTCCGTTACCAGTAAGTATATTAAGCCTTACTGATAATGACTCGGGCTCCAATCCTACCCGTGTCGTGAATCGTACAGATATAAATGAATGCAATGCACCAGAATCAAATAAAGCTGAAGCTGGAAAGGAGTTGACGAGAATAGTACCTGTCACTACCTCTTCTGGTGCCAATCCTTCCTCCACGGTCATCACCATAGCCTGACCGTGCCCTCGGGGTGCTGGTCCCCTCTGCTGAAATCCTCGCTGCCTGCTCTGACTCTGGGCTTGGACTTGTGCATACTGCTGGGGGTTCTGCTGCTGGAACACTTGGGTCTGAGGCGGCAAGGGCCTCGGCAATGGATACTGCTGCTGCTGGACCGGAGCTGGTCCTCTCACCGAAGAGCTAGAAAGGTTGGACGATGATGAACCACCCCTATTCGGGCAAGATCCAACCCTATGGTCTGGTGCTCTACAAGCCAGACACAATCCCTGTACCCTGCAACATTCTGCCACCACATGGCCTGACTTCCCACAATGAGAACAATCCACTGCGGAAGATTGCTTCTGCTACGATAGCATCTTCACTACCGTCGAAGAATGGAGGGTTCAAGCGCTTGAAGCTGTTGGCCGCACTGTTACCCTGATGACCACCCTGGGTCAAAGCATCCGTCACTGCCTGGTGCAAGGCATCTCCACGCCGGTCTTGGAAAGCTATCAAGGTCCTGACGAGTCCTACCAAAGTGCCGTCATCATGTTCTACAGGTTGAACTGGCTGGACTGGTGGCTCTCTGCCAGAAGGAACGACTCTGGAGGCTACTCCGGAATGCTGGGCTTGATCTCCAGGTTGCTGCTGGTCCGCGGGAGGTGCTCCGCCTTGCTGGTCGGTAGGACCACGAACAATGCCGCTGAAGAAGACGACATAGGGAACAATAAGGAAGGACCAGGACAGATCAACGATACAAGCATATGATTAGGACAAGAATCCAGGGATTCAAAAGATACGAGCAGAGATCAAGGACGAATACTGATTGAGACATCTATTCGATAAACCCTCACATATCTTGATTTACAAGACCTGCATGGGCCACCACTTAAACCATGTCACGCCCCAGAACCAGAATACTGGAGAGCGGGGGCAGACATAGCCAGCTACGTATATGAAATGGAATCCATCTCGCTATACGGTCACGGCTGTCTAGATACATGAGGGTTTATCTACAAGCCAACAGTCTCTTAAGGTCATGAACAAGCCTAGTGTCTCAATCACAAGCAAGTAAGTAAAAGTCACAAGATGTGTGATCATTAAATATACAATAGTAAGGCGTCCCAAACATTACATATTCAGTTGATCATAAAGCTAGTCATTACAAAATGTCAGGACTAGCAAGAGTTTAGTCATACATGATCAATCCTAGGATCTGTTAATCATGTTACTGCCCGTAGGCAGACAGTAAGTAAGTGCAATCGAGCTAAACAAGTGCTCGTCGGCTAAACGCCTCAAAAGAATATTTTTACAAGGGAGTGGGAGAGCAAAATAAAACCCACTCGTTGCCGGGATTCCTTCTAGTGTTCACCATATGGTAGGAAGGTTGGGAGATCCTCGGTAGCTGCTCCGAAATCTGGCCATACAAAACCAGCTGGGTCAGACCCAGAAAGAGCAAGTGCCACAAAGGAAGCTTCACTTAAGAACTAAAACCCGCAATCAGCACAAGATATAAATAAAAGTAAGAACTGGAAATAAAGAAAATACACCAGGATGATATACGACGAGATAACCATGGAACTATTCAGATAACCAGGTTACAACCCGTAAACCAAACAAGGACCGGGGTTGTAACCCTTCGTCTGAACAGAACTTGGAATTCTCACCATTTATCGGTAAAATAAATACAAGCATTCTGGTTATTCAATAATCTGTGACAGGATCAGGGCAAGACTAGACTGGTTAGACTCCGTCCAATCACTTCACGGCCAAGCAAGAATTACGGCTTGATACTTTAACTAACTAGGGTTGTCACAAGCCTAATTACTAACAAGATGCAGTAAGATTATTCCACAGCCACAAGCCCTGCAGACCATCCAGGTTACCCGGGTTAAAAGATTAGAGTTGAATACAGGTGGGTACATCGTCCAGAAAACGAATGTACCCTTAGGTAGCTTGAAGGGTGCAACACATGACAGTGTACTGGAAATGTGCCCTACTCGACGGCAGGCTACAGATCCCAAGGCGTGCCCAGGTAACGGGATTGCCTGTAGCTGGAAAATCTCGTCATAACTAATGTATTAATCTAGTTATTAGCCTTAGTCCATTTTAGTAGGTACTCCTGACCGTGGTACTCAGGAGTCCCTGTCCTAGACATGATGCAAGACAGGACTGGTTTATTTATATAAACACAATCGCCTACGGTGTCCAGATTAATTATACAGGTCATGCCATGTCAGGTAGCAGTCGCAACAGCTATTCGAGATAATCATGTCAGGTTATCATGCAAAGTGTACTTGTCAGGAGTGGGCCACGACGGGCCACTATCAGGTCATGTCAGGTTATTATGTCAGGAGTGCACCACTACGGGTCACTATCACGTCATGCTCAATTATCAATTCCAAACATATCAAGTAAATTTATGATTATCAGGTTCAGGACAAAAGGCGTAAGGATATAAAATGGATGTTAAATATCTAATAAAATATTAATATACAGGGCTATAGAAGATCCAGGGTAAGTAGGGTCAGGTCCAGTTGCGCCTAAACATCAGGTTGCGCCTGAGTCAGACTACGCTCAAGTCAGGCTTCGCTCAAGTCAGGCTACGCTCAAGTCAGGCTACGCTCAAGTCAGGCTACGCTCAGGTCAGGCTACGCCCAAGTCAGGCTACGCTCAGGTCAGGCTATGCCCAAGTCAGGCTACGCTCAGGTCAGCGTATGCAACACATACGCCTCCAAAAGGCAGCGTATGTACTCCATACGACTCCTCATCAAGACAGCGTATGAGGTCCATACGACTCCTCTTCAAGACAGCGTATGAGGTCCATACGACTCCTTGTCAAGGCAGCATATAAGGTCCATACGGTTCCTTGTCAAGGCAGCGTATGAGGTCCATACGGCTTCTTGTCCATGGTAAGTAGGGTCAGGTCTAGTTGCGCCTAAACATCATATTGTGCCTGAGTCAGACTGCGCTCAAGTCAGGCTACGCTCAAGTTAGGCTACGCTCAAGTCAGGCTACGCTCAGGTCAGGCTACGCCCAAGTCAGGCTACGCTCAGGTCAGGCTACGCCCAAGTCAGGCTACGCTCAGGTCAGGCTACGCCCAAGTCAGGCTACGCTCAGGTCAGCGTATGCAAGACATACGCCTCCAAAAGGCAGCGTATGTACTCCATACGACTCCTCATCAAGGCAGCGTATGAGGTCCATATGACTCCTCTTCAAGACAGCGTATGAGGTCCATACGACTCCTTGTCAAGGCAGCGTATGCCTGACATATGCCTCAAAAAGGCAGCGTATGAGTCAGACTGCGCTGCATTAAAGAGCGCCCGCAGCTCAGTGGCGTAAGCTAAAAAGCTCGCGCACACTGCTCACTGTCTTCTCCAAATCAGCAGGAACTCTATGGTTGAACCCAAAGCTTCAAAAGTCCATAACATAGTCAGAACAAGTCCAAATCCAACTTTTCAAAGGCCAAAATTGGGTAGAATAAAATTCTCAACAACATGGAACCATCAAAACTTGAAAACAAAGAAGTTTGATAGATCAAAACCACCAAAATCTAAAAATAACTAATTTCTAGATCTACAAAAATTAAAGCCTCAAAATAGAAAATGACAAGTTCTAATGTGTCTTAGAAACATGAGGAAAAGCTAATGGAACAATAAAAATAGGCTCTCTTATGCAAGCAAGTTGCACTTGCCTAGACCTCTCTCTCCCTCTCTTTGGTAGGTAAGGAAGTAATGGTGGAGAAGAAAAGATTAATGAAGAGAGAGAAGAAGAATAGGTAATAAATATGAGTGGTGGTGATAGGTAGGGGGTTCACCCCTTGGTTCATGATGAACCAAGAGCAATCCCAAACCGAATCAAGCCAACCCAAACCAAGAATAAACCAAGCCCAGGAAGGAAATTAAGCAAGGAAATCATGCAATACAAGAATAAATACGTACACGTATTCTAGAAATACGTAATACAAACCACAGGCATTACAATAGAAATAAGCAAAAGAGTCAGATTGACTCCCGAACCTGTCACTGGTGGTTCTTACCCTCTTAGCGCTCGATACTTGGTCCTGTACCTCCTTCCGAATGCGAGAACTTTGGGGAGCAACCCGGCCTGAGGCACCGAGTTTAAAAAGATAAGTGAGCTAGGCCTTTGTATGCAGAAGGTTCCCTTTCGAGCTGTCATTTTTTTCTTCGACAGCTGCTGGCACGTGCTGTGATGACACAGCAATTCCCGGTAGACGGCAACAAAGCCCGGAACCTCTCTTCCAAATCCTAGAACTCTTCGTTCATTGGGGTATACACCTCAAAGACTTTATCCCCCCAAGATAGCTTGGAGACGTCATGCATCTCGTGCAGAGCAAGCTCCATCTCCCCTACGGGTGTAAAGAAGGTCCCCGTACGGCAGTTGTACATCTCCAGCAGAGCCATAAACAATTTTTTGTTTATGGGCAAGCCGTAGCTGGTGCCCCGAATAGCATGGTAGAGTCCAATCTCGCGCAGGAGAGTCTCGTATTTCTGCACGATCTACGTAGATAGGTTGGTCCAAGAAGGGAGGGGGTATATCCAACTCGGTAGCGACAACCGGCCAACGGGATAGGACCCCTTCCGAGCAAGCTGGTTCAGGAAAGTGTCAGCTTAAGAGAACTTGAAGTTGGGACCCTGCATATTCAAGAAACTGCCCGGGGCCAACCCCATCACGTAGCGGCTGACTAGTACCGTGCCCGCGTACACTGACCGCAGGTTATTGTTGTAGTGAATTTTGCCTACAATCATCCCATTCCGAGTCGGAGTCAAGGAATCCTCCATCTTCCTGTCCATGGACAACATGTTGAACTACGATAGTGGAAAATGATGCTCCATCAGAGAAATATGGATCGCCATCCCGTCAGAAGTAAAACTCCAACTCTCAGATATAGCCAAAAATTGGGAGTTCTTCACAGTCAAGGCATCACCGAAGAGGAACGCAGACTTTAAGTTTTTGTCCCCCAGCAGTCCTGAGTTCATTATCTCCGAGATAAAGAAGAAAGACTGCTTTTTAATGTCTCCTAGCCTCTCCACAGGTTCGTCTTTTGGAAGCTGGTTCACCACATACTCGACTATGTGGTCGTACCTATAGCCCACAGCAGATTGGGTACGACCCACCAAAGGTTCTTTCGCAGCATTAACTGGCAAATTCACTAAAAAAGACAAAAGAAACATAGTCAGAAGATGGCCAAAAAACATTTAAAAGAGTTCATGCGGCTCTGTTTAGACGGGTCCTTATGCGGCTCAGTTTTAACAGAGTTCATGCGGCTCTATTTTGGTGGGGTCCTTAGGCGGCTCCGTTTTAACGGAGTTTATACGGCTCTGTTTTGGTGGGTCCTTATACGGCTCGGTTTTAACGGAGTTCATGCGGCTCTGTTTTGGTGGGTTCCTATGCGGTTCTGTTCAAAGAACTTCATGCAGCCCAGTTCATCAGGAGCTCATGCGGTTCTGTTCAGTAGGATTTCATGCAGCCCAGTTCATCAGGAGCTCATGCGGTTCTGTTCAGTAGGATTTCATGTAGCCCAGTTCATCAGAAGCTCATACGGTTCTGTTCAGTAGGATTTTATACGGTCCAGTTTTAAAGGGGTCTCATGCAGCCCAGTTTAAATAAGCTTATGCGGCTATGATTTGGTGGAGCTTCATGCGGTCCAGTTCATTAGGAGCTCAGGCGGTTCTGTTTTGGTGGGTTCTTATACGACACAGTTTTAAATGCTTATGCGGCTTAGTCATGAAGCGATTCTCATGCGGCTCGGACACGGGGCATACCCCATACGGCTCAGACATAAAACGTTCATACGGCCCATACAGTACAGCATATGCGGTTTTATCGTACTAAACTTAGACAGTTCAATGAAGACAAAGAGCGTATTAATGCCAAGGAGAAAGGCTTGTGCATAAAACATGTAACACAGCATTTTTGTTAGGGTTTGAAGCGTGCAGTCTTCCCCATAAATCTTACCATCGATAGCGGAATGAACGTCAGGATGAACTTCGACCGCCGCAGCCGACGAGGAGGCCACTCCTTTGTCCTTCGTCGAAGCACTAGAGGAAGCTTTGGGAGCCATTGATGATCGGAGAAAGAAGAGAAGACGGTGACTTAGGACAAGAAAAGGTGAAGAGAAAAGAAAGTAAAGAGTCTCTTCCTTCCAAAAGTACTCATATTTATAGGCAGACAAGGGGGGCTCGTAGACTGATGGATGCTTCGATTCATGTGCTGCCTAGGAGAGGAGACCGACTCTTGGATTTCTATCCCCTGCATGCAAAAGATTACTCGTAATCATTAAGAACAAATCTAAATATTTAAAGCTGACTCTTGGGATCCTATCCCAAAAGACGGCTTTAAATTAAAACAAATCAAAGGCAATTAATGAGACGCCTACGTGGCATAAAAAGCAGTCCATACAGCCAGAACCGTCCATGTGGCCAGAATATCCTATGCGGCCAGAACATCTTATGCGGCCAGAACATCCATGCAGCCAGAACAGTCCACGCGGCCAGAGCAGTCCATACGGCCAGAACATCCTATACGGCCAGAGGAGTCTATGCGGTAAGAAGAGCTTATACGGACATAGCCATGCTTCTCATTCAAAGTATTTCAATTTTACAAATTGAAAACTTTAAAGGGGGTCTTGTAGAAGCATGAAAAAGAACAGAAAAGTCCATGCGGCTCAAAACAGAGGGATCTTCATGCAGCTCAAAAGTCCCTTAGAGCCTTATACGGCTCAAAAGACTCTTAGAGCTTCATGCGGCTCGAAAGGCCCCGATAGCTCCATACGGCTCGAGAAAAGCCACGCAGCCCTATGCGGTTCAAAACATGACTCTACAGCTGGCCATCATTTCTCTGTACAGCTGGCTCATTAAATGCTCTGACACAGTGCAGCAACTCTGACACAAAGGATTGACAGCTCTGACATAAAGGTAAAATAAGGACTCTAACATAATGACGTGCTCCTAGGGAGACGAGAAAAATCTTTACGGTTGGCACGATCCACCAATTCCAAAGCTCTTTATGCAGATCATTTAAAGGAGCTCATGCGGCTCTGATTTGATGGAGCTTTATGCGACTCATAGTCCATGCGGTTCTGTTCTGATGGGTCCTCATGCGGCTCTATCCCAATGGGACTTCATGCGGCCCAGTTTACAAGGGACTTATGTGGTTCTGTTCAATGGGACTTCATGCGGCCGAGTTTACAAAGAGGCTTATGTGGTTCTGTTCGATAGGACTTCATGCGGCTCAGTTCATCAGGAGCTCATGCGGTTCTGTTCAGTTGGACTTCATGTGGTCCAGTTTATAAGGGACTTATGCGGTTCTGTTCAATGGGACTTCATGCGGCCTAGTTTACATAGAGGCTTGTGCAGTTTTGTTCGATAGGACTTCATGTGGCTCGGTTCATCAGGATCTCATGCGGTTCTGTTCAGTTGGACTCCATGCGGTCTAGTTTACAAGGGGCTTATGCGGTTCTGTTCAATGGGACTTCATGCGGACCAGTTCACCAGGAGCTCATGCGGCTCATCACAAAAATGGCAGTTAGGACACGTAGCCGGAGTTGATCAAATCTCAACAATGCAGATTTATTACAATCATCATAACTGCACAGATCGATTTCCAACAAATAATATAGATTTGTTCCAATCAACATAAGCAACCCAGATTAATTTCCAACAAACAAGATTAAGGCTAATCTTAACCAATCCCCAACCGCCCGCTTTTCAAGGACTAATTACTGCACACCCTACTTATCACAAAGCCCTATAAATAGCAAGGGATTATTCCTTCGCAAGAGACACACAGAGTTATACGCACAGAGCCCGAGCAGAGAGACTAGCAACCCCCGCACACACAAAGAGCATTTCCTCACCAGAGCAGAAGCTACGTCTGATCGTCCAAGGAGTAAGGCAGAGTTGATAGCACTCTCCCGAGCCTCTACCGTCACCCCCAAGAAAAACTAAACAAATGTACTTAGATTGCTTTTCCTAGGTATTGTTCCTAGGCTCTCTTTGTACGAGCGAGTTATATTATGAATTAAAAGTCCAGTCCTCCCATAAAACTGTTCTGTTCTTTTATAATCAATGGCAAACAATGATGTTCCAGCACATGCGAAAGAAAATACCGTTGAACCCGTTCGGCCCAGGGACACTGTGGGCCTCAAGCACCCAGACTGCCTCTTTCACTTCTTGTTCAGTGGGGGGCGTTCTAGGTAGGTGTTATCGGAGTTGTCGAAGATGAGAGGGATTTTTGCTAGGAAGTCATCATCCTTAATGATGGTTTCTTTGGAGAACAGCTTCGAGTAGAAGGTGGCCGCCAATTGAATGCCCCGATGATCTTTGTGGATGCTCCCAGTTTCGTCGATGATCTGGTGAACGGTGAGTTTCCATCTGTGCCCTTTAACACGGGAGTGGAAGTAAATGGTATTTTTGTCTCCATCGCTGTCCTATTTCAGCTTGGCTTTCTGTTTCTAGAAGTCTGTTTCAACTTTCAAGCAGAATTTGAGGATGGCTTTAGAGAGGTTCAATATTGTTCTGGTGGCTGGCGATTGTTGGACTCGAAAAGGGCTTCAGTACGAATGACATTGTCTTCGACAGTTCTGACGGCCTGGAAAATATCCCCAAACGTCGGCTTGCTCCAATTGGTGAGAGCTTTTCTGGTCGCTTTGAGTTTGTTATCTATACAGATGATAGGGTCGAGGGAGTCATCTCTCGTCCATGCTTCTTCTACGATCCTTAGGAATTGGGGATGATAGCTCCAGAAGTCGAAAAAATAAAAAGTTTTCTTGATCTGGTTTATATTTCTGCTGATTTCGATGAGAAGAGGGGCATGGTCAGACTCGGTGGCGTTGAGGTAAGCGAGGTGGGAGGTGATACCCATGTCTTCCTACTGGGGGTTGAAGAGGGTACGATCTAACCTAGAATATTATCTATGGGCGCCTTCCTGCATGTTGCAACAGGTGAAGGCGTTCCCTATGAACTGAAGGGTGGCTAAGTGGGCGTTGAATATGAAGTTGTTGAAGTCCTGCATGGCCGCAGGGTATGGAGGGCGGCCGCAAGTCTTCTCTTCTCTACAGGTGACTGCGTTGAAGTCGCCCACACAAAGCCAAAGTGGGTAGGAGGTGCTCGTGCGCATAGCCTGGAGGTCCGTCTAGAGCTGTTTTTGTTCGATGATGTCGCAGCTACCGTGAACGGCAGAAAGGTGGAAGGGGGTTGGGAGGGTGGGGTGCACCATCCAACACGAGAGGGCTTGCGAGGTGTCTTGAATGACTATGATCTGCACTTTCTGCGAGTAGAAAACTCAGATGTCGTGCCTGCCAGCGATGGCGGAGTGGAACCCCAGCTGGAGCTGGATAGATTTTAGCCTTTTGGAGGGTATTTTGGGTTCAAGGATGATGTGGATGTCAATTTTGTGAATTCTCTTGAGGCTGATTATTCTCTTCAAGGTTGGTTTGTTAGTCAGGACTTTAACATTCTAGGTAAGGATGTTAGGCATTGGTCTAGATGGGTTGTTGGGGTTTAGAGATTTTCTCGACGGACCTGGTGGTCATGGCCGTGGACTCAGTGGCTCCTTTATTTTTCAATCTTTTGTTTTTTTTTATTTTGTTGGCCGAGTGTGATTCAATATTCAGGTCGGCCGACGAGTCTTTTTTGTTGGAGTGTATAGCTGATTCCTCTCCTGTGCGGGCTGCTGCGCCGAAGTGGGTGGATGAGTCGAAGATGCCTGCTTCCATGGCTTGCTTATAGCTATGGACCTGATTTGGTCCGAGGATAGCCAGTGCTTCGGCACGAACCGACTATGCTTCAAGATTTTCTTTCCCCACCTTGTCGCTGGTGTCATCCTCCAAATTTTGGTGGTATTTTGCCACTCTCTGTGGCAAACTGGGCAAAGGATCGCTCTCAACTGGGTTAACCCGACTTTCTTCTTGTGTGTTTGAGTTGGCTGGGCTAGTGAGGTTTTCTGCCGGGATTGTGCTCTCTTCTTCCGCCAGTGTGCTGAACCTGTTGGAGGTGTCGATGTTGGTAGTCTCGGGGGTGGTGGGGGAGGTTTCCTGTTCGGTGGTTATGCTGGGGTTTTGAATCGGTTCGTGGCTAGCGGCGAATCTAATGTGTGAGTTCGGGGGGGTGGGGGATGGAAGAAGCGGTCTCTGAGCCTGGACCTTTCGGGGGGAGCGAGCGTTCTACACTGGTTTCTGTTTTAGTTCTGGATGAGCTTTGAAGCAGTACTTGGAGAGGTGCCCTCTTTTGTTACAGTGGTTGCAGTATATGACGTTGTTATCATATAGGATGGATTGGGAGTGTGTTTTGTGTCCCAACTCGATATTGACGGATTTTGGTACATCTTTCGATGTGTCCAGCTCTATGCAGACTTTTTGTAATTAGCTTTGGTGAGATTCCTCATTTCCTCTGCCATGGCGACGTAAGTTCCGAAGGAGTTGACAATCCTTTTTAGGGAGGTCGTGATGAAGCAGATCTGTAGTGGGTTGGACAGAGTGACCCATGAGGCCACTATGGGCGAGTCCGCTTTCGGTTTGAGATCTTGAGACCATCTCACTACCGACATGGCCTTTGAGTCTATTTTTCTGTGGCCTCTGGTTTGTGCGATCTTTTGATCAGTCGCCGAGGAAAGGTGGAGGAGGATATTTTTAGGATCTAGCGGTGCCGCACGGTCATCTGAAGTGAGGTTCCATTTGGCAATCTCCCCCTGAACTCTCCCAAGCTTAGGGCAACCTGAGGGGAATTACAGCACAAAGGTTGAGGAGAATCGCACGTACAGAGACTCCACATCGGAGGTGGAGAAGGAAATCGTGACTGTTTGGCCATCTGAGGGGGGGAGTACTCGATGTCTGGAAGAGGAACGTCGGGGAGTATAGGTTTTTTTGAGCGCTCCGATCGGGGCGGACCATGTCGGCAAAGGAGGTGAGGCCCACAAGGACCTTGGAGGAAGAAGTCGGTGCAGAAGCAGTATCACTGGCTAGCAGAGAAGGGTAGGTGCACTACCTTCCATGCACGGGCCGCCTCAAAGGGGCAGCGAAGGGGACGACGGGGAGGTGGGGTGGTGCAGTACCAGGGAGCACAAAAAGCACGAGGTGCGGGCGCATAGGACCGTGCTGTAGGGGGAACAATGGGGGGTTTATTTTCTGAACGTGGGCGCAAAGGGGGGCGAAACAGGGAGGCGGGTGCATAGCGGCCAAGAAGGAGGAGGACGCATGGAGGAGAGGGGGGGCAAAGGTAGGCGCATAGGGGGCACGTCATCGGGCGCATAACGGTCGGAGAGGAAATAGGGCACATAACGGCCGAAGTGGCGGAGGGCGCATGAGAGAGCGCGGTCGCAGGAGAGATGGGGGGTGGCAACTCTCGAAGGAGGGGCCAGCAGTGGGTACATAAGATAGGGCATGCGCCCACTGTCGCGGGAGGAACTTGGAATTTGAATTTAAATCTCCCGCACGAGGGGAAGAGAGGATAGCAGGGGGAGGAACGGGCTTGGCTAAGGCGGCGACCGCTGCAGGGGAGGATGGGCAATGCGCGAAGGAGGAGAAGGAGGGGGGACAGGTGGTGGAGGGGCAGAGGAGGCTGGCGGTAAGAGGGGGCAATACGGCCAGGCCAAGGGGGCAGCCACGACGACAGCGGGCGGAGGGGCAAAGCCCACTAGGAGGAGCTGGTCAGGCGACCACGGGGGGACGGCCATCAGACGCGACCATGGGGGCCGGCTAGACAGCAATCCGGTGGCCCACAAAGGGGGAGGAGGAAGCAGTAGGCGGGGGAGGAGGTCGGGCGAGGGTGGGCGGAGGAGGCGGAGGAGGACAGCAAGGAGAGGGGGAAAGGGGGACGGAGGAGAGCGGAGGCGGTCAGGCGACCATAGTGCGAAAGGGAAGGACAGAGGCTGCTAGGAGCGGGAGGGCGGTGGAGGCGGAGGGGTAGAGGGAGAAGGAGAGGGTGGCGGAGAAGGAGGACAGGCGGGAGGGAGGAGGAGAGGCGGCCGGCTACGCGACGGTGGCCGGGAGGGCCACCGGACAGCATGGGGCCTGGGGGATCGCGCGAGGAAGGGGAAGGGGGAGCGGCATAAGGAGTTTATATATATATATATATATATATATATATATATATATATATTCTTTTCTTTTTTTTCTTTTTTTTAGAACCCCTTCTTTTATTAATCAAGGCTCAAAATGCCGAAGCCTGATGAGAGTACAAGGCAAGTAGCCTGAAACCACCAAAAAGACAGGGGGGGGCGACCGCACCCGCCAAAACTAACTGAAGAAGGGATGCCAGAATGCTGGTGGACTATGGGAGCACAGGGAACTCCTTTTGCGGCATTGCCGTTTAATTTCCCGAATTATATATATATATATATATATATATATATATATATATATATATATATATATATATATATATATATATATATATATATTTTGAATTTTATATATATATATATATATATATATATATATATATTATATATTTTTATTATTATTATATATATATATATATAATATATATATATATTATATTATATATATATATATTATTTATTTATTTATTTATTATTATTATTATATATATTAATAATAATAATAAATAAATAAATAATTTATATATATATATTATAATAATAATAATAATAAATATATTTTATATATATTATTATATATATTATATATTATAATAATAATAAATATATTTTTTATATATCATTATTATAATATATATATATATATATATATATATATATATATTTTTATATAAAAAATATATATATAAAGAGAGAGATATATAGGGATATAGAAAGAAGAGAAGAAAAAAAAAAGGAAACTCTATATCTCGCGAGATGTAGAGTGCTGTGATACCCGACCCCAAAGCCCAAATGAAAGCAGCTAATCGGCTGCCTATAAGTTCGTGAGAGACGGGGATTCAAACCCTAGTGAATCTTCCAAAACCTAAACCCTAACCCTACCAGCTACACCCCGTACCCCCGTCGACCTTCCCTGGCTGCCGTGCGCCACCGCCAGCATCGCCGTAGGATGTCAGAGTTATCGCGACTGGGACATAGCAACGATCTGCAGCAGCAGCTACAACAGCCTCTCAACCCGATTTTGAGATTTGATTTCTCTCTCGTTGCTTCACAATTTAGCAAAGTAGTTATGTAGATTAGAAGACAACCTAACCAGCTATAACACCTATAAATTAGTTTGGGTTGGATCGATCTGGTTTCAATAACAAATCTGGTCAAAATCAGAAAAAAAATCATAAATCTTTCTGACAGTCTCAAGGTTAAAACCCTATTTTGGAAGGCAATTTTTTGCCAATCCAGAGAGAATTAGGGAATATATTTGAAAAGAATTGTAAACTATATAAACAAGATTGAAACTCCATTATTACTTTTAGTTCAAGTTGATTATCCAGTAGAAGAAACCATTAGAAAAATCGAGAAAAAATTAAGAAAACAGTTTTCAAAACTTAGAATTTTCACCGATACAATGTGTGCACCGACAAACCGGATGACGTGGTCGCAACCCATAAGAATCGAAAGACGCGTATGGATGTTGTCGATGTCTGAGATTCGACTGAACTTGAAGCGTATCCGTCGAGATACCCTATATCGACCTCTTTGCAAACTAGCCCATAACTTTGTGCATGTTCGTCATCTCGAGACGAACCTTACGCAATAGGATCGTGTCGTATTTTTGGTCCTATGTGCCAAGTTTGGTCCGATTCTGAGAAGGTCGACTAGAACGCTGATTTGGCAGGCCCACGACACGATCCAATAGACAAATTTGTGCACGACCCACCGAAATCCAACTTTGGACATACAATTGGGTTCGTATCGTCAAACTAGACTAGTAGACATATAGTTTGACGACTTTAGAGATCATAGATAATGGCACACTTTTTGATGCAAAGCGGGTCCAACGGTGGACATCATTTTGATCCAAAATTACGATTTTTCCCCTGTGTCTAAAATTAGACATTTTGATGGGCATTTTTAGGTATTTTTTAATACCAAACATGTTGGTGATGTCTGTTTCAGCATCCGGAGACAATGGAAGGAGTTTGACTTGTGTGGCTACTAAGCAGTTGGGTATTGTTAGTTTTGCGTGCTACCTTAGCCAATTAGACGATTCTGAATGCAATGTGGTACTATCTGTTTCACCAACTAAGGACCTCAGGTGAGTACATTTATTATTTATTTTTAATATTGTTAATTCCTATAACTTATTTTTCAGTTATATCATACTTGGTTCTTGACAAGCTCGTCACACGATGGCACCTCATATTTCATGTACATATCATGCCTTCCTTTCTTGTATATGAGGTCGGGACATGAAGGTACTAAATAGATATGTGATCAGATCTTATACCATGTTTTATTTTCTGCACAGTAGACCATGATAAATAAAGTAGACCTTGATATTTAACTTGGACCTTATGGTGTAATTGTCCCTAGACCGATCATATATCGAAAGAGTACTTCAAAACATATAGATTGTTATATTCTTCTGTTACATGCTGTCATAAATTTTCCTGTCTAGTATTCTTTATGTTTCTTGTTACTTTTGTGGATATTCTTACCATGAATTTTATGACCAACCATTGTCTCATAGTCGTTGACATATACTTGAAACTGCATTCAATAATTTGTACTCTTCTATTTCTGACTGAAAACTAATATTTTTTATATAGTCGTCTGCTAAGCTATGCTTGGACCATTGGGGAGACATGGATATATGCGGAGGCCAAACCTAGAGACTAGTTAGATAGTTGAGTATTTATCTAATTGTCTTTTTATAATTTTGTGAGACATTGTACTCTTTATTCAAATGTAAACTTGTGAATATTGTAATTAATTTATTTTTTTGAATGAGAAAATAAAGTATTTATTTTATGTGATTTTGAGTATCGTGACTGGACAGCGTTCTACCACCGATACTACGATATAGGCTGGCTTGGACATGCACTTATATCCTGAAAAACGGATGCGGATCGTGACACTAAGCAGTTAGTACAGAGTAGTTGGGCAGATAGTATATGATGCACTGAGGTTTCAGCTAGGGCCTTGACCATTGGAGCCCCTAGGAGGGCAACCATAGTTTCGTCGGTTCAACACTCGACTTCGGCGTACCCTCAGCAACAGAAGCAGAAGCAATCTTCCGTAATGGGCTGCTCTCATTATGGGAAGCCTGGACACGTAATTTCAGAGTATCGCAGAGCACAGGGGTTGTGCTTGGCTTGTGGGGCACTGGACCACATGATAGGGTCCTGTCCACATAGAGCCAGTTCATCTTCTTTAACCCTAACCAGTCCATCGGTTAGGGGACCAGCACCAGTGCAGCAGCAACAGTACCAGCCTCCGAGGCCATTGCCGCCTCAGGATCAAGCATTCCAGCAACAAAGGCCCCAGAAGTATGCTTAGGCCCAAGCCCAAGTTTAGAACGGGCAGAAAGGAACCAGCAGAGGGGACCAACACCAAGAGGACATGGACAACCTATGGCTTTAATAGTAGCAGAAGAATTGGCATCAGGTGAGGTGGTGGCAGGTACCATTCTCGTCAACTCTTTTCCAGCATCAGTATTATTTGATTCTGGTGCATCACATTCATTTATGTCTACACGATTCGTAACACGAATAGGATTGAAGCCCGAATCATTATCAGTAAGACTCAACATCCTTACTTATAACGGTCTTATGGGAGTAGATAGAGTCTTTTCCTCGTGTCGCATCATAGTTAGCGGTAGAGAGTTTTCCGCTATATTGATAGAATTTTTGATGGCCGACTATGATGTGGTCCTCGGAATGGATTGATTGAAGGATCAATATGCAAGAATAGACTGCCATGTGGGCATGATTATTTTTTGTATTTCCGACGAAGCAGAATTTTTATTTTCCAGAGGCGAAGTAGAACCTTCTCTCCCAGTCTTGCAGATGGAAGTAGTAAAAGCAATTCAGTTTCCCAGAGTAGTAAAAGAATTTTCTGACGTATTTCCTGAAGCGCTTCTAAGCATACCGCCAGAGAGAGAGAGAGATAGAGTTTACCATTGATTTGATTCCAGGGACGGGACAAGTATCAGAGAGAGTCTACAGAATGGTACCATAAGAATTGGAGATCCTGTACAAGATGATTGAAGAACTTAGAACCAAGTGATTCATTCATGCTAGTGGATCGCCTTGGGGAGCCGCGATGCTTCTTGTGAAGAAGTAGGATGGTACGTCAATATTATGTGTTGATTATGAATTCCATAACAATCAAGAACCGATATCCCCTACCAAGGATTGATGACGACACCCATTCTGACACTTTCAGATGGGACTGGAGGATTTTCAGTTCATTGTGATGCTTCAGGCAGAGGATTAGAATGTGTCTTGATGCTGCATGGCAAGGTAGTAGCTTATGTGTCACATCAGCTTCGTGATCATGAGAGGAATTACCAACGTATGACTTGGAGTTAGCAGCGGTGGTTTTTGCACTTAAGCTTTGGAGGCATTACCTGTATGGAGATCGGATAGAGATTTTTACCGACCACAAGAGTCTTAAGTATGTGTTTACTCAGAAGGATCTCAACATGCGTCAAAGAATGTAGCTAGAGCTTCTAGTGGATTATGACATCAACCTGCAGTATCATCCTGGAAAGGCCAACGTAGTTACAGATGCATTGAGCAGAAGAGCAGGAGCTTATTTCTTAACAGCACAACCCGGGTTATTAGCAGATCTTCAGAAGATGGAGATAGAGATAGTTCTCCCTACCAATGTGGCATTAATGGCCAGTATTCATGTTCAGTCCAGTATAGCTGAGAGAATCAAGATAGCTCAATCAGCAGATGCTAAGCTTCAGCGGCTTAGGATAAAATGTGAAACGGAACGAAGAGTAGAGTTATGCATTTACGAATATGGCACACTCCGCATGAAAGGCATCTTTGTGTACCTAGTGGTGACATAAGGCAAGAGATCGTGGCAAAGGCTCACAGTTCACAGTATTCAATTCATCCAGGTGGTACGAAGATGTATCGTAATATTTATCAGCATTTCTGGTGGAATGGCATGAAGAGGGAGATAGCTCGGTTTGTCTCTCGTTGTTTAGTTTGTCAACAGGTTAAAGCTGAACATCAGAGGCCAGCTGGACTTCTTCAACCATTACCAATTCCAGAATGAAAATTGGAGCACATTACCATAGATTTTGTAAATGGGTCACCTAGATCCCCAACTGGGAGAGATGCTATATGGGTTATAGTTGACCGACTCACCAAGGTAGCTTATTTTCTTCCTTTCAGAATTGGTCAGTCGACGGATCAGCTAGCAGAGATATACCTCGGGTAGATAGTCATATTGCATGGAGTGCCAGTCAGTATCATATCCGACAGAGATTCGAGATTTATGTCGCACTTTTGGCGGAGTCTTCAAAAGAGTTTAGGAACTTGTCTCAAGTTTAGTCCAGCTTATCATCCACAGACAGATGGTTAGTCAGAGCGTACGATTCAAACTCTTGAAGATATGTTACGGTCCTATACACTTCACTTTGGTAGTTCGTAGGAAGATCACTTATACCTAGTGGAGTTCTCCTACAATAACGATTTTCAGTAAAGTATCAAGATGGCACCATTTGAGGCATTGTATGGTAGGAAAGTGCAGATTACCTTTAGCTTGGGACGATGTCGGCGAGAGGCAGATGCTTGGTCAAGAAATGGTTACTCAGACTATCGAGGTGGTCAGACCAGTTAGCGATCATCTTTGAGTTGAACAAGATCGTTAGCGCCATTGGGCCGATTCTCATCGATATCCTCTTGATTTTTCTATCGGTGACCATGTATTCCTTAGGATCTCGCCTACCCGTGGCGTCATTCGATTTGGCATACGAGAAAATCTTAGTCCTAGGTATATAGGGCCGTTTGATATTTTCGAACGAGTAGGTGATGTGTCCTATCGTCTCGCACTTCTACCATCGTTACATGAGGTACATGACATATTCCATGTATTCCAATTGTGACGGTAAATTTCGGATCCGAGCCATATCCTTGATCATTCAAAATTGGTTGTTGGTACCAACCTTTCGTACGAGGTAAGGCACGTATCCATATTGGACCGAAGAGAGAAGGTACTCAAGAACAAGACTATTAGCTTACTCCGTGTTGCTTGGGGCTATCACTCCTTGGGTGAGTCTGTCACGACCCGTACCCGCTTTCGGACGCAAGCTCGTGAACAAGCCAGCTAGGTATCCAGCAGACTCCAGCCCAACTCGAATACGTAAACGTTATCAAGGCCTAATCATGGTGAAGTAAATCTCTATCTCAATCCACAATGAGTATATAAACATGAATGGACACTATGGGTCGTAGTCTACAGCCTACTAGCATACATGTCCGATAAGACTCAAGAGTATAACAAGAGTCTCAAAACTGAATCAATAAGCAGAATATCTCATGATAAAGAATAAAAAGCATAAAAGGATAACAATGTACTATCACTAACAAATACCTGAGACATGTATCACAATCATCCACCATCCCGCTCTGCCACTAACTCCATGCAATCGCTAAACCTGAAGAGATCATCAGGTCCTCAGAGGACATAGCAATATACATATAAACATGCCTATCTAGCAGTTTAATCATGCATGATAATATATAAACAGGATATAACAAGGAATGACACTTAATCATGGTAAGAGACTACGACCATACTGCTAACAAGTGACTAACGACAAATGGCTACTGACAGGTGACTATGAACTGGAATACAAGAACAACTACACATAACTGAACTGCTGGATAAACAAGCGAACACGATATCAATGGAATAACAAACCCTCGCCCCGAGTGGACTCGCAGGTTTGAACTAATCACTAACCCTCTTCCCGAGTATGGACTCTCTCCTTAGTACTAACCCTCGTCCCAAGTGTGGACTCTCTGGTTAGTTTATAGCAAGGCACCCTCGTCCCGAGTGTGGACTCTCTGGTGCAAGTATAACATCCTCGTCCCGAGTGTGGACTCTCTGATGTAAACACCCTCGTCTCGAGTGGACTCTCTGGTGCAAGTCAAGTCAACACCCTCGTCCCGAGTCTGGACTCTCTGGTATAAATAATCGACATCCTCGTCCCGAGTATGGACTCACGGATGTAAACAGATCAAGGCAAACACCCTCGTCCCGAGTGAACTCTCTGGTGCCAAGGAAACAATAACAAGGATTTAGCAGTTCAATTACACGTGCTTGTTCTATGACACGACTCAAGCAAGGTACTGGTGAGACAAGGTACGACTTAGTCAAGACACAGTCAAGTCCAGTATAACTACACTGTCAAGTCAAGCAAGATCATAAACTGGTGAACACGGTATGTAAAAACTAGATAAATCAAGTCATCTAGAAAGCCAATAAATCATATAAAATCTATAACAAATAGAGTATCTAATGATAATACAATAATAACATGAAAACTATAAACATGGAATTAAACTGTAGAGGGAGGCAAGGTATCTTGCCTATGGTCCTTGCACAAACCGTAGTCACAAGTCGAGGATGAGGGGGATGCCTATCTAGGAGATGTCAACCTATAACACATATCGCACCATGAACCGTGCACGAAAACTATAAATTAATTCTAATATTCTAGTTCTAAATTCATGGAATAGTGGCTAGTTGGGTTATTAATCTAATAATAATTAATTCTGAAATAATTTACTTAAAAATCTAATTTAACCTAATAATAATCTGAATATAATCTAAACATGCAAGTTTGGCCATCAAAAGTCGTATTTTCAATTTTGGGAACCATGGCACGCAAATCGACGCATGCCATTGACTATTTAGTCAAACGATGTGAACTCTAGATTTTGAAAGTGTACCTTGGTAGATTTCAGCGCCATGAGTGCGCTGGAATCAATCGTGCCGCAAAATCACGCTTTGGTCAAAAGATATCGTCGTTATGGCTAATCGTGACCAAAACGGTGATCAGCCGATCAATTCTGAGTTCAACAGAATATCTAAAATACTAGATGAACGAAATATTTTTTGGAAAAAATATATGTCGTAGAGCTCTGTGTTAGCTTTCTGAAACGTCAAATGGTTCGTGATTTCTGGTTCTCCCGAAATCTCGAAAACACCGAAACGTGTCAAGTTTCGGACAACCGACACTCTACGAATTTTCCAAAAATTTAGGAATAATATATATGAAAATAAATTACATATTCAGAAAGCTTACCTCGATACGAATCTAACAAAAAATGGCGCACGAAAAGCACATCGGAGTTGGCGAGAATCGCTTCAGGAAGTCGAGATCTCTACTAGAACTCTCCCTCAAAAAGGCGGCTAAAATTTTATTAGGGTTTCGAATATAATAGTATATATATATATAGGAGAGAGAGAGGCGGTTCACCCTAATCGCCGACAGGTGGTCCCCCCTGGGTGAATTATTGGGTAATTAATTATTTAATTCATAAAATTATTTAAAAAATCATTTTAAGTCCAATAAATCAAAATAAATTGTAGAAAAATTCAAAAAAATTCTAGAAAATACTAGAAAATACTTCTAAGTGTCTAAAATCTAAATAAAATATTTTTAACACAAAATATCATCATGTGACCTCACAGTAAATTCGCAAAGCCTATAAAATATAATCTCTATAGGTTTGAATTATATAAAAATTCCCAAAAATTCTAAAAAATTCAAAAAATGCTAAAATATTCTAGAAAATATTTCTAACCTCCTAGAACCTAAATAAAAATAACTTATCTCAAAATAGTCCCAAATGACCTTATAGTAATTCATGAAAGTCAATAAAATAAATATATCTTTAATATATAAATATCTAAAAATGTTTAAAAATTATAGGAAAATATAATATAGCTATAGCAAGCTTATAAACCCTATCTAGAGATCATGTGACTACAAGATGGTCATAAATCACCTGTGGGCTTAGTCACAACTCCTATGATCATAGAAAAATTAAATGTAAACTAATCAAATAAAAAATAAAAAATATATCACAAAATTTCGGGAAGTGGATTTACAAATCTACCGACCTTAAAATAATTTCATCCTTGAATTCTAATTCACGACTACCCCTTAAAATTCAAAGTCTACTACTACCTTAATCTCCTCAAAATAGTTTATATCCTTCTCCTAGCCATTTGTAATTATGAAACCTCGAGGACTTCTACCCACCTTTGGTCACGCTACTCCCTCAAGGGTATATCACTAAAACTTTATAACCTTCCATCATGTTGCTAGAGTCATTATCCTTAGATATCTAAAACATATAGCATCTATATCCCCACATATCTATCAAACAACCAAATATTCAAAATCAAGCAATATTATACTATAACTTAAGAACCTCTAGCGAATTCTAGACAATACGATCATTCGTCACCCCGAAATATGAAGGGACGAGAATCAATGGTACGGAAAGCAAGAAAGTATATTCGAGAGCAAATATGGAGTTTTCAAGGACGTAGAAAATTTCTAGGAGAATTTTCAAGACATAGTGGATTAAGATTTCTAAGGGTTTAGTCATAGTCGCAGGCTCATATCAGTACAGTTATGTAACCGATACGATATGCTCTGACCTGCATGGGCCACCATAAAAAACTTGTTACGACCCGCACCCATTTTCGGACGCGAGCTCGTGAGCAAGCCAGCTAGGTACCGAGCGGACTCCAGCCCAACTCGAATACGTAAATGCTGTCAAGGCCTAATCATGGTGAAGTAAATCTCTATCTCAAAATATAATGAGTATATAAACAAGAATGGACACTATGGGTCGTGGTCTGCAGCCTACTAGCATATATGTCTGATAAGTCTCCAAGAGTATAACAAGAGTCTCTAAACTGAATCAATAAGCAGAATATCTCATGATAAGGAATGAAAAGCATGAAAGGATAATAATGTACTATCTAGGTGTGGGCACGGGTCGGGCCGGGCCCAAATTTGTTGGACCCGGACCGGAGTCGTTACTTGGCGGGGCGGGTCCAAAAAATATTGGACCCGGACCGGACCTGACCCGTTTGAAACGGGTCGACCCGCGGGTCCAAACGAGTCCAAAAAAAGTTTAAAAAATTCTATAATAGTAAACATTTACATATGTTATATTGTCTATAAGAACAAAATAAGTCTAATGTCTTCCCAAACTTCTAGAATTTGTTTAGTAAATAATAAGATATTCTATTATGTATTGACTATAATAACAAAAAATGCTAAAAATTGATATAAAAAATAAATATTCCTAGAAACGGGTTGGGTCGGGGCCCCGTTTATTTTAAAAATAGGACCCGTCCCCGACCCGTTAATGTCACACGACCCGTCCCGGCCCGCCCCGTTTAAATTTCAAAATTTAGGAACTGGCTTGTTTAGACATTTTACGGTTCGGGCCGGGTCGAAACCGCGGGTCCTAGAACCGTATGCCCACCCATAGTACTATCACTAACAAATACCTCAGACATGTATCACAATCATCCACCATCCCGCTCTGCCACTAACTCCATGCAATCGCTAAACCTGAAGAGATCATCAGGTCCTCAGAGGACATAGCAAGATACATATAAACATGCCTATCTAGCAGTTTAATCATGCATGATAATATAAAAATAGGATATAATAACGAACGACACTTAATCATGGTAAGAGACTACGACCATACTGCTAACAAGTGACTAACGACAAGTGGCTACTGACAGGTGACTATGAACTGGAATACGAGAACAACTACACGTAACTGAACTGCTGGATGAACAAGCGAACACGATATCAATGGAATACCAAACCCTCGCCCCGAGTGGACTCACAAGTTTGAACTAATCACTAACCCTCGTCCCGAGTGTGGACCCTCTGGTTAGAACTAACCCTCGTCCCAAGTGTGGACCCTCTGATGTAAACACCTTCGTCTCGAGTGGACTCTCTGGTACAAGTCAAGTCAACACCCTCGTCCCGAGTGTGGACTCTCTGGTACAAATAATCGATATCCTCGTCCCGAGTATGGACTCACAGATGTAAACAGATCAAGGCAAACACCCTCGTCCCGAGTGGACTCTCTGGTGCCAAAGAAACAATAACAAGGATTTAGCAGTTCAATTACACGTACTCGTTCTATGACACGACTCAAGCAAGGTACTGGTAAGACAAGGTACGACTCAGTCAAGACACAGTCAAGTCCAGTATAACTACACTGTCAAGTTATGCAAGACCATAAACTGGTGAACACGGTATGTAGAAACTAGATAAATCAAGTCAACTAGAAAGCTAATTAATCATATAAAATCTATAACAAATATAGTATCTAATGATAATAGTAATAATAACATGAAAACTATAAACATGGAATTAAATTGTAGAGGAAGACAAGGTATCTTGCTTGTGGTCCTTGCACAAACCGTAGTCACAAGTCGAGGATGAGGGGATGCCTATCTAGGAGCTGTCAACCTATAACACATATCGCACCATGAACTGTGCACGAAAACTATAAATCAATTCTAATGTTCTAGTTCTAAATTCATGGAATAGTGGCTAGTTGGGTTACTAATCTAATAATAATTAATTCTAAAATAATTCACTTAAAAACCTAATTTAACCTAATAATAATCTGAATATAATCTAAACATGCAAGTTTGGCCATCAAAAGTCGTATTTCCAATTTTGGGAACCATGGCACACAAATCGAGGCATGCCATTGACTATTAGTCAAACGCTGTGAACTCTAGATTTTGAAAGTGCCCTTAGTAGATTTCAGTACCACGAGTGCGTTGGAATCAATCGTGCTGCAAAATCACGCTTTGGTCAAAAGATATCGCTGTTATGGCTAATCGTGACCAAAACGGTGATCAACCGATCAATTATGAGTTCAACAGAATAAATAAAATAATAGATAAATGAAATAATTTTTGGAAAAACTATATGTCGTAGAGCTCTGTATTAGCTTTCCGAAACTTCAAACGGTTCATGATTTTTCTGGTTCTTCCCGAAATCTCGAAAACACCAAACGTGTCAAGTTTCGGATAACTGACACTCTACGAATTTTCCAGAAATTTAGGAATAATATCTACAAAAATAAACTATATATTCAGAAAGCTTACCTCGATACAAATCCAACAAAAAATAGCACATGAAAAGGGACGTCGGAGTTGGCGGAAATCGCTTCGGGAAATCGATATCTCTACTAGAACTCTCTCTCAAAAGGCGGTTGAAATTTTATTAGGGTTTCGAATATAATAGTATATATATATAGGAGAGAGAAAGAGGCGGTTCAGCCTGGGCGCCGACAGGTGCCCCCCCCCCCCCCCCGGTTTGAATTATTGCGTAATTAATTATTTAATTCAGAAAATCATTTAAAAATTATTTTAATTCCAAATAAATCAAAATAAATTACAGAAAATTCCAGAAAAATTCTAAAAAATTCTAGAAAATATTTTAAGTGTCTAGAATCTAAATGAAATATTTTTAACACAAAATATCATCTTGTGAGCTCACAGTAAATTCCCAAAGCCTATAAAATATAATCTCTATAGGTTTTAATTATATAAAATTCCCAAAAATTTTAAAAAAATCTAGAAAAATTCTAAAATATTTTAGAAAATATTTCTAACCTCCTAGAAACTAAATAAAAGTAACTTGTCTCAAAATAGTCCCAAATGACCTTATAGTAATTCATAAAAGTCAATAAAATAATATATCTTTAGTAAATAATATCTAAAAATATCTAAAATTATAGGAAAATATAATATAGCTATAGCATGCTTATAAACCCTATCTAGAGATCATATGACCACAAGATGGTCATAATTCACCTGTGGGCTTAGTCACAACTCCTATGATCATATAAAAATTAAATGTAAACTAATCAAATAAAAAAAATATCACAAAATTTCGGGAAGAGGAGTTACAGAGTCAACTTGGGAACTTGAGGATGATATCCGATCACGATATCCACACCTATTTGACTCATAAGGTATAATATCTTTTTTATGCCTTATGCTTTAAATTCTTTGGTAGCATGAATAATTTCTTGATTGACTGCTAGTCATAGATTACCTGTCGTTAGTATAGCTTGTCCCGACACCTCTAGCCTCTTGATTAAATTTCGAGGACGGAATTCTTTTAAGGTGGGTAGAGTTGTCACTTCCATTTTTTATTATACGTATTTTTCGTATACGTGTACAGATTTATGACTTTTGTCAGGTGATCCGTATTTTGACTTGTCTTGCTTTGTCTTGGTTTAATCTTGACTTGGTTTAGTTTTGGTTTGGTTCACCTTGGCTTAGCATGGCTTGGTTTGGATTTGGGTTGCTTTGAGATGAGATGGTTGGTATATAAACCAACTACTCTCTCTCTCTCTCTTTCTTCCATTATTATCATTTACTTCTTCTTCTTCTTCTTCTTTTTTTACTCCTCCACAAAACCCTAGACAAGTACAACTTGCTCCATGGAGAATATGATGGATCCCCATTTTTATTTTGTTCTATCTTTTTTCTACATGATCCTAAGCATCTTTAGAACTTGAAATTTTTGGTTTTAATGGTTATATTTTTTATAGATATAAGTTTTAAGCTTTTTCTTGTTTTTCTTGGTTTTGATCCCTAAGAACTTGGTGTTTACAAAAACTAATGGTTCTATGTGTAGAAAATTCGATTTCATGTAGATTTGGCTTTTATTTCGCTTGATTTCGAGTTCGGATGAGAAAGTTATGGCCATGGCAAGTTTTTGGAACTTTCATAGCTGAACTTTCTGTTTGGGGACGACGATCCCCATGCGCCCGGGAGGCCACGCGCCGAAGGCTAGCGCCGTAAAGTCCCAGCAACGCATTCTTTGATTTTGAGCGTGTCATGTGCATAGGTTTCCTACGCATGTACTGTAGACACAACATAGTTCCCATACGCGGATGTGCAGAATTTCCATGCGCGGATGTGTAGAAATTTCTAATGCACGGATGAGCAGGAATTTTCAATGCGCGAATGTGCGATATTTCCCATGCACGGATGTGCAGGAATTTCCATGCACGAATGTGCAGGAATTTCCATCCGCAGATGTGCAAGAATTTCCCTTGTACGGATGTGCAGGAATTTTCCATGAATGGATGCAGGAATTCCCCATGCGCGGATGTGCAGGAATTTCCCATGCGCCGGATTTGCCCATACACGAATTTGTACTATTTTTGCCTGCTTAAGTTGTTTTGTAGCTAGAATCTTGTAACACTCAAAACATGAAAGTTGTAGATCTTCGTCTTGGCTTCAAGAATCTTCATGTCTCACTTAAACTAGAATTTATATGTGATTGATAGTTTCAATCACCCATGGATGTTCTCGATCTTCTTTGCATATTTTTCTGTACTTGGCCTAAATTACGACGACCCGACTTGATAATCTTGAGCTAGTAACTTGAATTTGACTTGAATATATAATATGATCCCGTCTCGATAATCATGATAGTGGCCCGTCGGGGCGCACTTCTGACAATAACTCATGACATGACAAGTAAACCTGACATGACCTGTATAATCTTGATTGCTGTTACGACAGTTATTCCTGTCTTGCTGAGTGACATCGTGGTTAATTTTTCTTATTATGATTGTACAAGCTACCTGTCTCGTCTTACATCATATCTAGGATAGATTTCTGGTTACCACGGTCAAGAATTCGTAATGAATCTGACTAGGTTAAATGACTATACTAATCAAGTAGTTCATATAGAAAGATTTTCCAGTTACAAGCGATAAAGTTATCCCGGCTACACCTATGGACTTGTAGCCTGCCGTCGAGTATGGCACATTTCCAGCACACTGTCATGTGTTGCACATCTTGAATCTTAAGTTCCAAGGTACACCAGTAATCTTGAAAACTCTTGTAACTCTTGTAACCCCGCCTGGATAACTTGGATAGTCTGCAGGGCATATAACTGCGGAAACATCTCAACTACATCTTGTAGTAACTAGGCCTGTGATAACCCTAGTTAGCTAATGATAGCTAGCCGTAGGACTTGATTGGTCATGACTGAATGATTGTCTCATGATTAACCTGGAATTATATTCCAACTCTTGTTCTTCCTGATGCAAGCAAGTATGTTCACTTTAGCTCATGTCATATGTTATTGTCAATATGTTGCTTGTATCAGTTCTTCTTTTCATTATATGTTTGTTTTTAGTTAATAAGTAGAGCCTCCTTATGGTACTTGATCTCTCTAGGTTTTGACCTAGCTGGTTTTGCATGGCCAGATTTCGAAGTAGCACCCGAGGATCTTCCTACCTTCCAGCCAGATGGTGCACACCAGGAGTAACTATGGCAACAAGTGGGTTTTCTTATTTAGCTCTCCCACTCTATTGTAAATTATTCTTTTGAGGCGTTTAGCCTAGAGCAAGTGTTAGCTCGTATTGCAACTTAAATTTCTATCTGCCTAAGGGCTGTAACATGATTAGCAAATCCTAGGGTTGATCATGTATGACTTAACTCTTGCTAGTCTTCGTATTTTGTATAACTAGCATCATGATCATCTGAATATGTAATTTTTGGGACGCCTTACTTTGTATGTCTGATGATCTAACATCTTGTAATATCTATTTGCTTGCCTGAGATTGAGGCACTAGGATTATTCTTGACCATAAGAACTGATGGATTGTATATACCCTCATGCATCTAGACAGCCATGACCGTATTGCGAGGTGGGTTACAGTTCAATGTATGTAGCTGGCTGTGTCTGTCCCCCGCTCTCCAGTATTCTGGTTCTGGGGCGTGACAACTGTCAACTTTGACACCCAATCCTTTGAACCAAAATCTCTGATAATACTCTGTTAGTAGACTGTGAGAGAACCGAAGAAATATGCAGAAAACTACAAATGCCAAAATCACACAAAAGCCAAATGCAAACACATAATAATTTTTGACATGAAAAATCTTTACGGAAAAAACCACTGAACGATCGAAGTCCAACCCTGAAAAACCTCAACTATGGAATAAGATGATACAAACTTCTCACCGATCAAACCGGATTGTCACAACTACTCGGACGATGAAAATGGATCATAGACTTTTGAAGAACAAAAAAAAAGAGAAGAATTACCTAAACTTGTCTCTCTTTCGATATAGCGGTCAATCCCCTCTTTCTCTTCTCTAAAAGTTGATGATAATTTTAGGGATAGAAAATACCTATATAATCTCCTAAAACCGCAACAAATTTGGACCGTTGATGGGATCCACTAGTGTAGATAAAATCCAATTTGAATTAGGTCATGACAGGACCAAATTCGGACCGAGTTCGGTCGACATAGGCATAATAGTTCTGTCTATGTTGGACCAAGTTCGGTCCGACAAGGCAAAATTATTCTGTATGAATATGACCGATCTCAGACCGAACTCGGTCTGGCCCAACTCGGACCAAGTTCGGTTTGTTCTCACCAGAATTGTTGCCTTCAACTTCCAAGTTTCTCCGATATATGTATGGCGCTCGTCGCACTTTTCGTACTCGTACTTCTCTACACACAAATGACGCTCGCGGCACTTGTCGATATTTTCACATAAGTTTATAACCCCAATATAATAACCCCAAGTAAGAAAAACATATAAGTTGATAGGCCATGCATGGCCATCGGTCAGGAGGCGGCTTCTGATGGTACGTATATGAATATGATGTCAGCTGTTAGATTGTCCAAATCAAGTAGAGAGTTTCCAAGCTGTATTATTGTCTCCTTGTTTACAAGTTATTTTGAGTCATTTAATTAGTAATTAATTAATCTATAGCAGTGGACAGAAGTTGTTGCGGTTGTAGTCCAATTATGTTCTTTTTTTTTACAATTAATATGCACTCCTAAATCCATGGAGTTCCCCCACCAAAATGCTAAAAACAAATAGAACACATTAACCAGACATCATCACTCATACTTCCTCAAATTAAGATGATCTAAAGAAAACTAAACTATAGCTTCAATAATCATATGCCAGTGTAGAAGAATTAATAGAATAATTAATTGTTTATCATCTCTTTTTAGAGGCAAACATATATTGAAATACAAATCCTAATACATCAAATAATTGCACTTACAAATCAATTTCAAAACTTTCTATAATTATTAATTAAAGACTAATTATTATTTTTATGGAAATTGGAGAACAAAATTCTGAATAAACAAACTCTTGCAATCATATATACTAAGGAAGTCTGAGAAACATGACTAATAGTACATTATAAGAAAGAACTCATTTCCAATTTTATTAGTGTACATTAGGTAATAGTTTTTATAACAATTTAGAAAAAAATAAGTTCTAGTATTTAAGCGCAAATTAGCCATGCATGGCCATCTGTTAGTATGCAGGCGGCGTTCTGATAGTCTATAATATATGATCTTGTCAAGTGTTAGATGTCCAAATCAAGTAGAGAGTTTGCAAGCGGGAGAAATTTTGATACAGTAGGAGGTATCAAAAATTTGATATTCCTATGTATGGCATGTGAATCCCCTCAAAATATATATATATATATATATATATATATATATATATATATATATATATATATATATATATATATACACAGTTTTACGAAGTAGAAGGATCCATATCATACATAGGAGATATCAATGTATCAAAGTTTTTTCCTTTCCGAGCTGTATATTATTGGCCATTTAATTAGTAATTTATTCATAGAAGTGGACAGAAGTAGTTGCGGTTGTAGTCCCATTATGTTTCTCCTAAGTCCTAAATCCATGGAGTTCCCACCAAATGCAAAAAACAAATAGAACGCATTGACCGGACATCACATCACTCATACTTCGTCAAATTAAGATGATAAAGAAACATGTTTCTTTTTCATGTTTGATTGCAAGATGAAAATATAATTAATTCTATAGAATTATTTTTCTAGAAAAAAAATCATGAAATTATAAAAAAATTATGGAAAACTTAATTTGGATGTTTAATTGTCATTATTTTCCAAAAAATAGTTATTTTTCATGGAAAATAATATTTTCCTATGGGTTATACAAGTTTTATTTTCCCCATTTTAGAAGAAAATATGAAAAATGATAGTCTTTTGAAAAATAATTTCATGGAAAATATAAGCTATCAAACACTACAATTGATGGAAAAATTGTGCTGGAAATATATTCCATGGAAAAAAAGCCCAATGAAATACAGCCTAAGGTGTGTTTGGGAAAAAAAATTGAGAAGAAAAAAAAAATAAGGGAAAGAAAATGAAAATAAAAATTAAGGTGAAGTTAATTTTTTTTTTCCTTCTTCCTTATTTGGATAATAAAAAGTACGGAAAGAAAAGTCAAAATTTAATTTTTGTTTGTTTGTGGGACAAATTTTTTCTTTGTTTGTTTTTTTCAAATCATAATTAATGCTTTCCCTCTCCATTTTTCTTATATTTTTTGGAAAAAAATTTTAGTGGGCCCACATATTTTTTCTCAAATTTTTATCCTCCATTTTTTCTTGCCCTTTCCAAACACCATCACTTTTTATTTTTCTCCCATTTTTCACCCAATTTTTTCTTTCTCCCCATTTTTCCCCATTCACAAACAATATGTAAAGTAACTGAGCTTTAGCGTCAATAATCAGATGTCAGTGTAATGGAATTGATAGCATTAAATATGAATTTTATCTCTCTTTGGAGTAACGTGTGTGTGTGTGTGTGTATATATATATATATATATATATATATATATATATATATATATATATATATATATATATATATATATATATACAAATTCTAGTACACAAAGTAATTATAGTTGCAAATCTACCCCAACTTTATATAATGAAAAACATTATATAACAAGGCTTTCCTCAATTAAGAAATTTATATAATTAAGTCATTCCTTAATTAAAGACTTCATATAATTAACCGTTCAATACTCCCCCTCAAGTTGGTGCATAGATATCTTCCATATCCAACTTGGACAAGCAACTTGTGAACACGTGGTTCTGTTTGCTAGGAATGATGGAAAAGTTGAAAAAAGAAAGAAGAGTATTTACATACTTTTCATCCATAAGGAAAAGAAACACAATTTTCTCCATTTGTGTTTGGTTAGAGAGATGAAAAATAGAAGGGATGCATTTTTCTCTATTTGGAATGGAAGAAAAAGTGGAAGGAAGAAAATTAAAAAATATAGGTTTTACCAATTATATCTTACACTAAAAATACCTATTTATCATTTGACTTCATCGAACAATTTTTAAATAATATAATTACAATGTATAATTGTAAATTTGGATAAACCTCAACTTTTTCTTCTACCCTTTTTTTTTCCATTTTTGGGAAGAATTGAATTTCTTAGATCAGGAGAAAAAAAGTAACCACTTCACTTTTACTTTACTTCCCACCCATCTTTTCTATACAAAATAACAAGAGAAAAATGTATCATTCTCTCATTTTCTACCTCCATTTGTCTTTCTTTTTTTCTTTTACCGAACGTACCCTAAAGGAACTACTAGTGTAATGCCAACCAACCTGGACATCGATTCTTATTATTCTTTATCAGACATCAAAATAATAAGGTCTCTTTCGATCCATGAATTTTCATTTGATATAAGCCCTCTTGGCTGGAGATTGATAATTTGGCTTAATCAAAGAGATAAAAGCATTTTAGTAAAGACTACTTAAATATTTTATGGATTTTAAGAACCATAAAATTCTGAATAACCAAACACTTGCAATCAAGTATACTACTAAGTAAGTCTGAATAACCATGACTAATAGTACATTATAAAAAAAGTGCTCATTTCAAATTTTTTAAGTGTCCTTGTATATGTTGGAAACAAAACGCGAAAACCATTCATCCAAACCAAAGAGACTACAAAAAAATCGAAGTAATACACATAAAACTTCAAACACCAAAATCACACAAAAGCCAAAAGTAAACGCACGACAATTTTTGACATAAAAAAATTCTTACGAAAAAACCATGAGATAATCGTAGCACAACCCTGGAAAGCACCACTAAAAGAATTAGATGATACAGACTCCTTAAAAATCACCGATCCAAGGATCACCATAACAACTTGGACGACGAAAATGGATTACGAACTTATGAAGAACAAAAGGCAACGAGAAGAATTATTCGAACTTGTCTCTCCTTCGATGTAGCTGCCAATTCCCTCCTTTTTCCCTCCAAAAATTGAAAGCTTTCATCTCTTTGGTAGATTAGATGATAATTTTAAGGTTATAAAATACCTATATAACCGCCTAAAACTATAGTAAGTTTGTACCGTTTATGGGATCAATGGTGTAGATAAACACCCTATTCGAGTTTGGTCCATATAGGCAAAATAATTCTGTCTATGTTGAACCGAGTTCAGATCATTTGGTTCAATAAGGCAAAATTGTTTTGTTTGAATATGATCGAACTCGACCTGACCGAATTCGGACGGAACTCGGTCTGTTCTCACCAGAATCTGATACCTTCGACTCTTGAGTTTCTCCAACACATGGTGGCGCTCATCGTACTCCTGAGTATTCTCTACATAGGTTAGGAACCCTACCAAACTTTAACACATCTCTCCCTTTCCAACTAGGTGGAGGAGCTCGTGATATATACTGTAAGCCCCCTGAATTTTAGGGCTTATTTTAAATTTTCTAAATGAACTATTTTCGATAAATATTTTATTATTTAATTATTTTGATCATTAATGTTCTTTTTCATGACTTTGAATTCTGGAGCGTCGGAGATGCCAATCTGTAGAAACTCTCTTTAAGGGTTTTGTAGTAGACAAGATTATCTTCGTTTTGATATATCATGTCCCACTTAAACTCGTTCTCTTGTGCTCTTTTTGCATCATGCATAGGGGTGTAAACGGGTCGGACCACGGACTGTCCACTGTCCGTGTTTCGGTTCGAAAATAAAAATGAGTTCGGACGGACGGACACGGACAGTCCACTGTTCGAATTCGGGCCGGACGGACACGGACAACCACTGTTCGTTAATTCAATCGGACGGTCCGCGGACAAATTAAATATATTATCAAAAACTATTATTTTATCAAGATTACTTGATAGTTGCTAAAAAAATCAAGTTGAAAGAAAATATAATGGAAGGTTATAGAATACAACAAACAATGGTAAAAGATTAATGAAAATCGAGACCGGATAACAACAAATTGATGCAAAACCAAAATGATATGACATAATTGATGCAAAACCAAAAGAAGTTTCCACTATCGGACGGTCCCGGAAAATTCGGACCGGACATGGATATGACCGTGTCCGTGTCCGATTTTTAAACGGACCAAAAATATGTCCAAGTTTTGTTCGTTAATCAATCGGACGGCCCGCGGTCGAACCATTTATCGAACCGGACACGTACGGACAACGGATTTGTCCATTTTACACCCCTAATCATGCAACTTTGGATCAATTTAGACCATTTGATCGATTAAATAATTATTAATTGATTTTCTACTTTTATCTTTGATCATCGTTTGCACGTTGCCGTGACTTTTAATTTGGAAGCACAAGACCAGTTATTTTCTCAGAACCCACTTCTCGTGAATGATCTACTCGAGACACCCAACGCCCATGACCTTCGTGTCCCACTCAGGCACTCCATTTTGTGCTTCATTTGCTTCGCACAACTTTCGAGTCAATTTAGGCCAATTAATTATCTACCGTAAAATCTGATTTAACTTCCAATTTAATTTTGGGATCCGACATTGATTCAACCTACTCGACCCAAAATATGGATATGGCCCACATGAAGCCTACTACCCACATGATACTTGTGTCCCATTTAATTGAGCCCCCGCATGCTACTTATTTACCCGTGTTCAAAAACCCTAAAAATTAATCCATTTATTGTACCAAACCCGATTTTGACCCGACCCGGCTCATCCGAACCCAAACCCAAGCTCCATGTTGTCCTCTCATGACTATCCAAACACCCCCCATAATTTCTCTCTTTTCCCTATTTTAAATATCTCTTCTTCTCTCTCTACTTATTTAAATACCTATATTTAAATATCTATCTATTTCTTTAACATATAATAAATATCTCTCTATACTAACACCTACAACACACACCTCACCCACTTTCTCCACCAGCACAACACCCCCTATAGTCGACC
>JANAVB010013589.1:0-45802 GCA_029216955.1 Iris pallida
TGAAAATAAATCCGTAAATTTAGGGGGCTTACATCCTACCCACCTTATAAAATTTTCGTCCTCGAAATTAAAGGTTGGTAGTGGGATTAAAACATGATAGAAGATTTAGGCAATATTTTAGACACGATCCAAGATGACGAGTTTCGCACGATCAAGAAAATCAATTTAAAATTGTTCGACACGATGAGGGATTTGGCACGATATAATCATGATACGAACAAAATCATATGTGCATAATTTCAAATAAGTCAGTCATTGGGGCACGATTTTAGACGATAAGAGAATCGAAATAACTAAAGTTCAAGTACGGGGTGATCCATAGGACTTAGTTTGATGGAAATCAACACGAAAGTCGTACAGGCTCGATCAAGATAAAAAGCTAACCATGACCAAAATAAGGTTTGGCCTGGTTGAGATAAATTTTCAGCACAAACAAAAATCAAAGTCAGGTCTTATAGGCCCGATCAAAGATTAAGGAGTTGATTAATAAATCCTGAAATACGATCCAAGTCGAACGTGATTAAAATTGGAAATAGTCTAAGTCACTTGACACGATAGAGGTATGATAACGAAATCAAACTTGAGCTTCGTCCGATTAATCAAGTCAAAATTTTGATTAACAGGATTTCAGCTCGATGAAATTAGATTAGGTCACATAAGCACGATCAGATCCAAGTTCAGTTGTGAAAGACGATAAATCATGAATTCGAAATCAAGGTCCTAAAAGCACAATTTAGGAAGGAACCCAGTCAATTAGGCACGGTTGAAAGTCAGATGTTCAATTCTAACACGAATAATTTCGTAGTCACACTAGTGAGTCATGATTGAAAGTCAAAAATTTAGGCCCGAGTTGAGGCAAGATAAAATGTAGTTATGATCGTTAAAATCACGGTCAAGGAATCCCAGTTGTTATCATGCCAATCATCTAGGCACGATAACTCACAAAGAATTTGGATGTAATCAGGAAATGAAATCAAGGTCAAAAAGAGTTTAGACACGAGTGTCCAAAATCCAACATGCACTACACCAAAATAGCCATTTTGGAACACTAGGCATTTTTCAATCTGGAACACTTATTTACCGTACCTAGGTTATGGAACGGACAAAAACAGTGCCAAAATAAAAAAGCGTTCCAAATATTTTATTTTTTATTTTAATAAAAATTATTTATTCTGGAACGCACCCAAACCATTCCAAATGAAACTTTAACACAAATTAAATCATGCTTTTCATGTGTATTTAGCAAAAAGCATACAAGTTCCTTGTCACATATCCTTTCTCTTTCTTTTTTTTCACAATTCCCTCTATCAATTCTCTGGCGGGAACTAAAACTCGCCTCCTCACAACGCGGGATCTCGTCTGAGATCACCGACGGGATCACGATGTTTGGATCACGGCCGTCCTCCGTCTCTCTATCGTCATCGTCGGATCATCGTCGGATCTCTCGTCCGTCTTCGTCTCGCGTCCACGTCTCGCTGTCCTCGGCTCTCCATGTCCTTGTCTCTCGTCGTCCTCACACTCGTGAACCCTAAGTGTCACCCTGATTTTTCAAATTTGTTAAACTAGTGTTAATTAATTATTAAATGTCATTATGGTTTTAAAATAATTTAATATGATTTTAGGAATTTTCTAGAATTTTAAATGAATTTTATGAGTTTTAAATACAAAAAAATATCATTTTGTAATTTATTTAAAGTTTTTAAAAGCATTTGTAATTTTTTGAATGTTTTAAAAGTGCTTTGCAATTATTATAATTGTCTTAATAAGTTTTGTAATTATTTGAATTGTTGCAATGGCAGTATGCAATTATTGAAATGTCTCAGAGAGTGGAATGCAAATAAATTTGCATTTAACATTGCTAAGACCATAGTGCATTCCTAAACTCTAGGGACCTAAACCTAAAAGACCCCACGACCTTCTCTCTCCTCCCCACGTCTCACGCCACGTCGCCGACGATCGACCCCGATATTTTTCGTCTTTCCCGGCGACCGACCGACCTCCTTCCCTATAAAACGAAACCCTAGACTCAGCCCTAACCCTAGAACGAACCCCCCGACCACCACCGACGCTCCACTGCCCCCTTTCTTCCCCGACGAGCTTAGACCTAAACCCTAACTCCGGCGAGACTCATCCACCACTCCACAGCGACCTTCACCGCAAGCCACCGCCGTCGACGAGTTCGCCGCAGCGAGCTGAGTCGATCGCCACCACTCCGCCACCGCCCGACGTCTCCTCCGCCGTCCAGGGCACTTAAACCCCTCCAAACGACCGGACACCGTGAGTAACGGGGTCTTTTCGTATCGTCCGTGTCCTGAATCCACGTATGTGGTTCGCCAGGACACGAGGACACTAGTCCAGTGTATGGACACACGTTTTTAGCGTTCGTACGTGTCGTGCATAGCAGGACACGTAGAAACCTGTGTCCCTAACTGTCGGACACAGGATCTTATTATTTTTTTTATATAATATTAATTCGAACCTAAATAAAACTAGCCTAACTCTAATCCTAAAGACAGGCCAAAATGGCCCACTGGCCAGCGGCTGCAGTGTTAAACCCCCCCCCCCCCCCCGCGCTCTGTAGGCTGGTTCGAGCCCTGCCTCTGTTTTCCTTTTTTTTTCTTTTTCCTTTTTTTTTCTTTTTCTTTTGTTATTTATGTATATTTATATATATATAGTATTACATATATTTGTATATATATATATAATTATATATACTGTATTTTTATATATATACTTAGTTTTTCTTATGTATATATGTATATACTATATTCCCTTGTATTTTATTATTCTATGTATAATATATATATATTTATATATATATAATATATATATATATATATATATATCTATATAATAATATTATATATATGTATGTATTATGTATACATATATATTAGTATATATATTTCCTTGTGTATATATATATTACTATATATATATACTATATTTGTATATGTATACATTATTTTGTATATATATATATAATGTATAGTTGAGCATTTCCTATATATAAATATCCCTAGATTTTTATATATATTATATATATATTATTTCCTATATGTATTTTACTTAGCTTAGTGTAAATTATTTAATAAGATAATATTCATACTTTTATAGTTACTATGTAAAATTTTACCTTATAAAATAATAATATTATTTTTTTTTATTTACTAAATTGTATTTTTATTGTATTTAAATTACTGCAACCATTTGGTGTCCAAGTCTAGCATGGGTATTTGGGCTCAAATGTGTTTTCACACATTCAAGACCTGTACAAGTCATATTGGACTTGATTCATGGCCTTGGGTCCTGTATTGAACTCCGGTTCAAATATATACATGGACAAAATACGCAGATAATTAATTATTGTGTGCAATGTTGTTTTGATTTCTAAAAATACTTAAAGTACTGCTAAAATTATGGAAAAATAGTTTTTAGATACTATGTTAAGTTAGATAATTTAGTATAATTTTTGTAATATTTAATTTACTGTTTTGCCCCTAGTTTGGCATATGAAATCAAAACTCATTTTCTGTATACTTAGGAAAACTGATTTTTAAAAATATTTGTACTGGTTAATAAATTCCAGAAAAATTATAATAAATTTCTATGATTAACAAGGACCACCTGGTACTTTACTTTAAGAAAAACTAGGCTTTTTGCCTATCTCTAAAATTGTTAGAACACAATGATCTTTTGATTTATTTATTGATTAATTACGACTTGTAGCTTTTTGTGTATTTGGAGTTTAGTCTGTTGAACCCCATCCCTCACTAGTGTAAAGACCCTAGAAAGTTAGTTAACATAGTGTCATCCCACATTGGTCTCCTATGCCAAGTCATCATTTTGGCTAGGTGCCCAGTCACAAGTCGTGTTTCACCAATTAGTGTCCTAGTGTTTTAGCTTAGTGTAAAACTAAGTTGTTGTATCTACTTCTACAGTGACGAGTTACCGACATCCATAGCACTTTTATCGCAGCTTATTTTGCTAGAGGCAAGTACTTTCTACGAACTTCACATACTGCTAGAACAATAAACTGCGACTTACAACCATGTTAAATGCTGATCCTTGAGGTAGCAAGTTAGAACTTTACATGTTGTATTACTTTCAGTCTCTACCATTTTAGGACAGTATCTATATCTCTTATATGCTTTATATCGTTCTCGTATCTTCCACATGTTTTTTCTGTTCTCATATCTCTCACATGTTTAAATAACGGGTTAAGGGGAAACTGTTAGTGTTGTACGTGAACATGACCCCCTTCTCCGTATGTATTTACCGTGCTCGGTGACATTCTATATGTACCCTTGCCGTATGTTCTGATATCGCGTTTGTGTATGGATATACACCGATGCCGTTCGTGCACGTATGTGCATACCAGAAAAACTTGATATGTACCACAGTACATCCTGAATCACCTATTGACCGATTCACGTACATGCTACCGTTTTAAACTTTTAAACTACATGCGGTTATCTAAAATAACCAAATTAAACCATGATATGCCATGATTCCAGTTTATTACATTCTTGTTCATGCTTCGTATACTTAGTTTGCTAGATTCAGTACTTGCTCCCGTCCTGACAGGATAACGTTGTAGGTATACTTACTGAGGAGGAGTTGCTCTGTGATTCGTATTATGGGAGTTACTGCCGAGGACCCGGCTCTGCTTTACGAGGATGTTCCTGCGGGGAACCTCGCCTAGTTGTCTTTTGTTTACTTAGACTTTTGAGAGTAGACATGTATTAGACTATCTTTTTGTAACTGGACATGTATCCAGTTTTACTTTACAGTTCACTTGTACTTGGACATTTTACTATATACGACGACTTTTGTGTTTGGAGCATTTATGATTCTTCTTCACTTATAGAACTGTTAGCACATTTAGTCTTATCTTGTTATCTCTAGAACAGCTTACTGTGCTTATCTTAAGCGTAGGCTGGACTGGCTCGGCCCGGCCCAACAATTTGGGTAACGGGTCGTGACATGTTTTTTTGGCGGCCCATGCAGGTCCTGACTAAACTGTTTGGTTACGTTATTGTACCAAGCATGCTGCAATTAGGAACTTAAGGTAATTAGACAACATTAGGAAAGACGCTTAGAACACCTAGAGTATACTAGGATTGCAACATAGGAAATATGTCACATGTTTGCATTATAATTAGTTTTCTTGCATATGATTGCTTACTTTAAATAAGTCCTTATAAGTCTTTTTATGTATAATTTAGATGGTGCTTACTCGTTCATCCCAGTATGTTACCCCCGAGAATGGGGCCCTCCATATCCAGTCAGCTGACCAGTTGACTGATACACCTCCACCTACCACATTCCCCCACTCCACAGATCCACAGACCCAGATACCACCTTCCATATCCCAGTCCCAGCAGGCCCCGATACTTCCACCACCCCCTATCACTATACCCACCCAGGCTTCCGTCACACTCGACGGGACCCAGCTGCTCACACTGATCCAGGGATTCCTAACAACCCATCAGGAGCAGACTACTCTACTCCGCCAGAGCATGGAGCGTCTGAGGGACGTCCGTAGTCCCACCACCTATAGAGCCACGGCAGAAAGCGGAGACGATCAAGGACTTCATGGGTCTGAACCCCAAGGAGTTCTCAGGGACTGAGGGCATAGTAGTAGCTGATGACTGGCTAGATTCAGTAGAGAGGAAGCTTCTGGGAGTTAGGATGCCGGATGACCTTCAGGTCGAGGCAGCGGGATTTCTGCTAATAGACTTAGCAGGAGTCTGGTTCAGAATGAGCCGTTGTTTGCGAGAGGTAGAGCCACTTGGGACCAGTTCAAGACCCAGTTCAAGAAGAAGTTCTTCTCGACCACTGCTAGAGTAGCCATGGGGCTACGATTCCAGAACATCCAGCAGGGGAACCGTTCTGTTGATGAGTATACGGCAGAGTTTAGTCGCTGAGCCGTTTCGCTCCGTAGTTGCTGATCTAGAGGAGATGACCCGTAGGTTTTGCCATGGTCTAGTTCCAGACATTGGCATTCTTATAGTGGCGAATGGTACGACTGACTACTACCAGAGCCTAGAGTTGGCCCGGAGTATTGAGGAGCGTCTTCTGTCTAGCAAAAGGTCGGTTCTGTACATCATGAGGGACCGTCTAAGCGTCAGGCTTTCCAGCAGAGGACCGACGCACCCCAGCAGACTTACCATCCCCCTGCATCACATCACCCGATCCAGCCAGTTAGAGCCCCGGGACCCCGATAGCAGCAGCAGAAGGGAGCTTTTTGTGTTACTGCAAGAGGCAAGGCCATGACTCTCTCGTCTGCAGGAAGAGGTTGGGTCAGTGTTTAGCTTGTGGGTCTGCCATCCATCAGATTCGGGACTGCCCAGTAGCCAAGGACCCCAGGGGAAGACTATAGCCTAGTCCTTGAGCCGGAGCCGGAACAGGTTTTGGGAGGTTAGTTTGTCGTAGCCTTGTGCCTTAGTCATTTGTTGCATTGCTTGCATGTTAGAATATTGTCGGGTCTTCAATCCTTGTGAATTTCGAGGACAAAATTTTTCAAGGAGGGAAGACTTGTCAACCCTGATTTTTCAAAATTTGTTAACTAGTGTTAATTAATTATAAATGTCATTATTGGTTTAAATAATTTAATATGATTTTAGGAATTTCTAGAATTTTTAAATGAATTTTAATGAGTTTTAAATACAAAAAAATATCATTTTGTATTTATTTAAAAGTTTTAAAAGCATTTATAATTTCTGAATGTTTTAAAGTGCTTTGCAATTATTATAATTGTCTTAATAAAGTTTTGTAATTATTTGAATTGTTGCAATGGCAGTATGCAAATTGAAATGTCTCAGAGTGTGGAATGCAAATTAAATTTGCATTTAACTTGCTAGGACCATAGTGCAATTTCCTAAACTCTAGGGACCTAAACCTGAAAGACCCCACGACCTTCTCTCTCCTCCCCACGTCTCACCGCCACGTCGCCGACGATCGACCCCGATATTTTTCGTCTTTCCCGCGACCGACCGACCTCCCTTCCTATAAAACGAAACCTAGACTCAGCCCTAACCCTAGAACGACCCCCCCCGACCACCAGACGCTCCACTGCCCCTTTCTTCCCCGACGAGCTTAGACCTAAACCCTAACTCCGGCGAGGACTCATCCACCACTCCACAGCAACCTTCACCGCAAGCCACCGCCGTCGACGAGTTCGCCGCAGCGAGCTGAGTCGATCGCCACCGCTCCGACGTCTCCTCGCCGTCCAGGGCACTTAAACCCCTCCAAACGACCGGACACGTGAGTAACGGGGGTCTTTCGTATCGTCCGTGTCCTGAATCCACGTATGGTTCGCCAGGACACGAGGACACTAGTCCAGTGTATGGACACACGTTTTAGCGTTCGTACGTGTCGTGCATAGCACGGACCCGTAGAAACCTGTGTCCCTAACTGTCGGACACAGGATCGATTATTATTATTTTTTTATATAATATTAATTCGAACCTAAATAAAACTAGCCTAATCTAATCCTAACAGACAGGCCAAAATGGCCCACTGGCCAGCGGCTGCGTGTTAAACAACCCCCCCCCCCCCCGTGCTCTGTAGGCTGGGTTCGGCCCTGCCTCTGTTTTTCTTTTCTTCTTTTTCCTTTTTCTTTTTCTTTTTTATTTATGTATATTATATAATATTTGTATATACATATATTTGTGTATATATATATAATATTATACTGTATTTTTAATATATACTTACTGTTTTCTTATGATATATGTATATATACTATTCCCTGTACTTATATATGTATAATATATTATATTATATTATATGTATATATATATTTATTATATTATATTCTATATATATATATATTATACTATTATTTGTATTGTATTATGTATATATATAATGTATAGTTGAGCATTTTCCTATATATAAATATCCCTATATTATATATATATATATATTATTTCTATATGTATTTTACTTAGCTTAGTGTAAATTATTTATATAAGATAATATTCATACTTTTATAGTTACTATGTAAAATTTTACCTTATTAAAATAATAATATTTATTTTTATTTACCAAATTGTATTTTATTGTATTTAAATTACTGCAACCATTTGGTGTCCAAGCCTAGCATGGATATTTGGGCTCAAATGTGTTTTCACACATTCAAGACCTGTACAAGTCATATTGGACTTGATTCATGGCCTTGGGTCCTGTATTTGAACTTTGGTTCAAATTATATACATGGACAAAATACGCAGATAATTAATTATTGTGCCCAATGCTGTTTTTGATTTTCTAAAAATACTTAAAGTACTGCTAAAATTATGGAAAAATAGTTTTTAGATACTATTAAGTTAGCTAATTTAGTATAATTTTTGTAATATTTAATTTACTGTTTTGCCCCTAGTTTGGCATATGAAACCAAAACTCATTTTCTGTATACTTAGGAAAACTGATTTTTATAAAATATTTGTACTGGTTAATAAATTCCAGAAAAATTATAATAAATTTCTATGATTAACAAGGACCACCTTGGTACTTTACTTAAGAAAAACTAGGCTTTTGTCTATCTCTAAAATTATTAGAACACAATGATCTTTGATTTATTATTGATTAATTACGACTTGTAGCTTTTTGTGTTATTTGGAGTTTTAGTCGTGTTGAACCCCATCCCTCACTAGTGTAAAGACCATAGAAAGTTAGTTAACATGGTGTGTCACCCCACATTGGTCTCCTATGCCAAGTCATCATTTTGGCTAGTGCCCAGTCACAAGTCGTGTTTCACCAATTAGTGTCCTAGTTTTAGCTTAGTGAAAACTAAGTTGTTGTATTTACTTCCAGTGACGAGTTACCGGACATCCATAGCACTTTTATCGTAGCTTGTTTTGCTAGAGGCAAGTACTTTCTACGAACTTCACATACTGCTAGAACAATAAACTGCGACTTACCAACCATGTTAAATGCTGATCCTTGAGGTAGCAAGTTAGAACTTTACATGTTGTATTACTTTCAGTCTCTACCATGTTTAGGACAGTATCTCATATCTCTCACATGCTTTATATCGTTCTCGTATCTTCCACATGTTTTTTCTGTTCTATCTCTCACATGTTAAATAACGGGTTAAGGGGAAACTGTTAGTATTGTACGTGAACATGACCCCCTTCTCCGTATGTATTTACCGCGCTCGGTGACATTCTATATGTACCCTTGCCGTATGTTCTGATATCGCGTTTGTGTATGGATATACACCGATGCCGTTCGTGCACGTATGTGCATACCAGAAAAACTTGATATGTACCACAGTACATCCTGAATCACCTATTGACCGATTCACGTACATGCTACCGTTTTAAACTTTTAAACTACATGCGGTTATCTATAAAATAACCAATTAACCATGATATGCCATGATTCCAGTTTATTACATTCTTGTTCATGCTTCGTATACTTAGTTTGCTAGATTCAGTACTTGCTCCCGTCCTGACAGGATAACGTTGTAGGTATACTTACTGAGGAGGAGTTGCTCTGTGATTCGTATTATGGAGTTACTGCCGAGGACCCGGCTCTGCTTTACGAGGATGTTCCTGCGGGGAACCTCGCCTAGTTGTCTTTTGTTTACTTAGACTTTTGAGAGTAGACATGTATTAGACTATATCTTTTTGTAACTGGACATGTATCCAGTTTTACTTTACAGTTCACTTGTACTTGGACATTTTACTATATACGACGACTTTTGTGTTTGGAGCATTTATGATTCTTCTTCACTTATAGAACTGTTAGCATATTTAGTCTTATCTTGTTATCTCTAGAACAGCTTACTGCGCTTTATCTTAAGCGTAGGCTGGACATGGCTCGGCCCGGCCCAACAATTTGGGTAACGGGTCGTGACACTAAGGTATTTGTATGCTCTCTTTTTTATGCGTATGATTGAAATCTATTATTTGAAACCCTAACATATTTGTATGCCCTTTTTATTTTTGGTTTATTTGCAAAATATTGTGTTCTTCTTTGGAATTTTTTGTTAGTAGGTAGTTTCGGAGAAACATTGTGATTCTTCTTTGGTAGGAATTTTTCAACTAATTCTGACGGTTAAATTAATGTTCTGTTCCCAAGTAAACTACTTTTGTTCGACTAATTTTGATGGTTAAATTAATTTTTCAACTAATTCTTCATGTCTACTATGTGATTGCAAAAAAAAGTTCTTGTCCGACTGCAATTTGTCGGACATGCATGCTATTTGTGTTGTTGTCGTCATAGAATTAGTTATAGGCACTTCAAAGTTTCTGATGGCGTCAAAAGTCATCAGACTTGGTAGAATATAAAATCAAAATTGTTGAGGAGGTTCTATGAGCAAGGATGCATCAAGAAAAAGGAACCTTTCCATGTAGAATAAGTTTAGACATCCTGTTACATGTCAGACACACTATTTATATATAGTTTATGTTATACTACTAGTCTAGGACAAGAGATGTATTCAGTAGGTGTAGCTTGTTGATCATTGCTGCTTGATGGTTATGGAGTAAGATTGAAATAATGCTTGAATGATAACATCTACCTTATTAAAAATTACGATTTGTAGATGTGTTATAATCAAAATTTCATTTAATTTCTTGAGATAAAATTTACCTTCTGTTGAATCGCTATAATACTATATAGAATCTTCTTATGAAAATGGAGTTTGGTATGCTAGGAATATACTATGCATAGTGAGAGGAGTATGCTTGGCTATGCTTTTCAATATGGTCTTTTTTGATTTATTTGTTATCACACATTATAATAACAAAATAATTTTGTTATTTTCATTTTATATTGTTTTTACTTTCATATTTTCATTGAATGAATAAGTTATTCTGAACTGAACATCAAAAGTTGTCTTTTAATCCAATGAAAGATGTCTCATTGCATTTCTTCAGCCGCCTCGGCTGTTTATATTAGATTTCTCAACAACAACTAAGGGCTTTTAAGGCTACAAAATTACTGGTAACAATGGGTACTTTGTGATGGACCCATGGTATTGTCCATGCATCATTAGTAATTTGCCATGGTGTGTGGAATATTTGGTATTGTTGTCACGACCCGCACCCGCTTTTCGGATACGAGGCGTGTCCAAGTCCAGCCTACGCCGCAGTGAGTTTAGATTAAGAATAATCCTATCTTTTAAATATTACAAACATCCATATATGTTTAGTGGCTTTAAGGGTTTGGACTATCTTTTGAGTTCAATTATACTTTTGAAACCTTGTCTTCATCTATCCAAGTTTTATAGGTATCTATGGAGCACTATTCTTGATACAATATGACCATAGCACTCTGCCCTACCCTGACACTACCCTTCACTGCACCAAACATTGGTCACATATCCCACTTGCCTATTATGTCATATATATACTGCGTTACTTCTGTTCCTAACCTTGTTAGTTTGCACCCATGTATGCTTCACGTGTGAACATTTACTACCCTGGCACTACTCTCATCTAATCTTATAAGTAACTACTTGGGTCTGTCCTATATAGGCATATGGGTGGGTGTCTATCCACTTCCTAGGTATCTAGATGCATTTCAAAGGATGTTTTCTCTGTTGCCTTCCTGCATTACATAACATGCATTCAAAAGTCATAGAATTGTACTAGTCCTACAATTTTGTTGCTCAATTTTGCAGTACACAGGTGATGGCAAACCTACCCATACTAACTATACTGGTGGGGTATCCAGTACCTATCTAGTGTTGTCACTACTATCTTAGTCCATTTCTTATCTTTCTTGTTGCAATATAGCTGTACAAAGTGATCCCCATATTCCTATCCATATGTAGGTTTCTTTATTCATGCATCTACTTGATTGTTGCCCTTCCTTAGTTAAGGAAATGCCCCCTGCAGCCTCGAATGGTTATGGAGCAAATCTTATACTTCTACCATTCTCAGATTTCGAAAACAAGTCGTAATACTGGTACTCCTTTGTTTCCTGTAGAAATTTGTATAGGAACATTGCCAGTAGTCTAATATCTGTTGTCCCTATTCAAACTGGTATTCCATACCCGATCTTAACCACATTTGTATACTTAAGTTGTGTCATTACCAATTTCTCACATCTTAATAGCTTTATTGAAAAATATATGGAAAAAGTAACAGCACAGTAGTAGCAATACATATTACAGAATTGCCTAAGGTGCCAGATAAGGTTCTAATTTAGAAAAAGTGGGTTCAAGTCTCATCATCCATTGGTGTCAATTTAATACAAGGAAAGTCCACATAAAGGCTATGTATTGGTTTAAGAAGCAAATCTAATAGAACAGTTGGGGTTTGATACCATAAAATCTCATATATCACTGTGTAGACTACTCTTTAAGCCATACCTACCCAGGGTGCATCTTCCTTTAGGATTTCTTGCTAGGAGTTGTCCCAAGATATTGGTTGACCCTATACTTTACATGTCCTATCCTACTCACTCAACCTACCTCTATGAAACAGGGGCAGTGTCATATATCTCTGCTACATCTTTCTACCTACTTTTTGGCTGTCTGATATGAGGCCTATGTCTACGGCTATGTCACTTTGTGGGTCAACATCTAACCCCTTTTAGACTGAACGGCCATGGGTTGTAAATCCTACACTCCTATACTACTCCCAGACTTTCGAAGACAACCCCCATATTCTGGGTCCTTACTTCACTCAAAAGGTATCTGCAACAGGAAATCAATTTTCTATATTATTTAGGCCTAGGAACCCATGCTCTTGTTTACTGATACATCTGAATATATCAACCCTCCTTAAGATACTCATTCAACAGGCAACACAGGTACCCTATGATTCATTGTTTTCATATCCATGGATAGCTCTTGCCACCATAGGTAATATGTTTCATGATGTTTGGTTGAGTCGAATGTATCATACTGATACATTGGACGAATATGGTGTGTAACAACAATCTGGTACCAAGAGTTAGATTTGTAGTTCGAGTATCAACTCTGATACTAAAATCAAATATAGTATCCAACACCAAATCTGATGTAAGGGTCGAAGATACTAATACCAGGTCTGACACCAAAGCATACCATTCGAATACCAAGTGTCAACCCGGACACCAATTAGTCCATACTGCCACCTATATAGCACCTCATGTCTTGCTTTTAAACTCTGAACCCAATCAGATATCAGGTATCCAATCGAATACCAAAATTTGAAACTGATACCATGTATACAAAAGTGCAATCAGGTATCAATCCGATACCACTGTCGAATCTGACATTAACTAATACCAAGGGTCGCCAATGATATCAAGAGTAACTCTGATACTTAAAGGTCGGGTATGATATCAAATATCTAATATTTTAAGGCCTCGACTCCTTACTGTTGTCGAATCCATAGGACAGGGTTTGCCTCCCTATGAATTTACTCGAACACCCGATGATTACTTTTGTTTTCTTGTTGCTCTTCCTACATAGCTACTGCTGTTGAAGTCTTCACTTCTGAATGTATCTGCATATACTCGATTGTTCCTGTGTATATGATTCCTTGTCTAAATTTCAACCTTTTGTGTTTAATGCTAGCAAAGTACACTTCATACAGTTTATCTTACATACCTCAACCTTTTGGCAATGTCTTTGGAAAACCCATTTGTTTTTGTTGGAAGATTAAATCTGATGTCTTTGCTCATTTGCATTTCAATGAAGGTCTTCTTGAGTTTTATCGGTTTCAGATTGTGGGTTAGTCTGAATCTGAATACGAAAAAGTCCAAATTTTGGTTTCAGATTGTGGGTGTACCACTGACTCATTGCCAAGGAGGAAAGAGGCAGGAGTCGTGGATCAGTTTGAATATTGTGCATGAGTATCAGAGGTGTTAATTAGATTGGAAGACCAATTACTGAAACAACAAAGCTATAAATCTTACTTTCTACTCTTGGGGCATTTCTACTGACTTGTATCCCACTGCCTTAGTAGATAGGTTGTAGGGGTATTGTAGGTATAATCTGTTGTTCGTAATTACTTCTTAGCCAAAAAGGGTCACCATTGATGTGTAATAACTTATATCTGTAGCACTATCTCCACCTCAAGCAGGAGCACCTGATCTTCTATAGTTATATGATTATTATGATGATTCAGAAAGCAAATCTGAGCCTCTCATTCTTTCCTTTTCCTCTTATGTTGTTCTTTTGTTTTTTTTTCCGTCTTTTCTTTTCTTCCTACTTTTCCCAATTTTGTTTTTGTACATTGGTATTATTTCCACTCAACATCTGCCACTCATTGTTTATGCGGTGGTAAATTCTTTTTAAAAGGAAGCACTTATTTTCTCTAATTTCTTTCTTTTTCCTATTCTATTTTGCCCTTTTGTTTATTTATTCGCATTTAGCGGACCATGGTTCCTTAGCACATTGCTGGGTACTTCAAAGTTTTGAACTGGTAAGCAATTATTTAATTTAGCACCTTGAGATTATTTCTGGCCAATCTGGTAGTCTTTATTTTGTGGTGGTAATTTGTTGTTGGAACATTGCTGGTAAGAAGTTTGCTATTTCCAAGAACACTGTCTTAAGGTGTTTATTTCTACTTTATTTCTGTCTAACTTAATATTATGGCTGTTAAAACACTTTGATCCGTGGTCAACTAAATCTCATGTCACCAACATCTATGTTGTAGCAGGGGTTCTACCGTATCAAGATTGTACATAATTCTTACATATCAGATAATCTTACCGTACAATACTTACATGCAACCTAACACACTCCTAGGACCTACTTAATCTAAATAAGTATCTGGTGGAAGCATTTGCAATCTGAACTGTTGTGTATTTTGTGAAGGCAATTGTTGCTCTGAAGAAGGGTGCACACATCCTGAAATGTGGAAGGAGAGGGACGCCCAAGTTCTGCCCCTTCCGGCTGTCTGCGGTTAGTATTTCCTGAAATCTCAAAGTGCATTAGTCCAACAAATATATTTTATAAGCTTTTTTGGGGAAAAACTGATATATTATTAATTGAAACTCAATTGATGTTGTCACTTGTTCTTTCGTTGCATTGTGCATCCTTCTTGGCCACGTTTGGTTCATGGAATCAGAGCCTTGGGAAAGGAAAGTCATTCATTTCTTGTATTTGGATGCCAAAGGAAATGAGCAAAAAATGAAAATGAGGGCCCTCCCAATTTTTTGCATATATTACAAAATTTTACGAGTAAACTATCCCTGCTCAAAGATGTATTATGACTATATTCCTGGCCTTTGCAAAAACCCGAAAGAAAAAAATTGATGGGAATACAAATTTTCATTCTCATGGTAAGAGCAAAGAATTGATTTCCTTTCATTTTCTTTCTGCGAACAAAACGAGGCCTCTAGGTTGAAGGATTATTGGAGGAAAGGTTCTTCATTTGATTCAAAGTCATTTATTTGGCTCGCTTGGAATCTGGGGCTAAAATGACCAAGACGGACTAGATTTACTAGCTACAACTTTATGCTACTCTACGTTGTACGGATACGACAACGACACACTAAGGATAGGTGTCCAATTGCATGACGATGCTCAGATTTTTGGAGTGTCGTGCTTCCTAGATGCCACACTATTTTTCTCTTGTCAAAAAGGTGTTTTCTTAAGAACTGACTGATTTCGAAACAAAAAAAAAATTGACACCAAGGGAGCTAAAAAAACTTCAAAAGGAGCAGAATCACAAAGCTAGTTAGGTGCAATGTTATCTAATACATTTTCTACATACCTGTACTGCAGATAGGTAGTTGTGTGCTTGAACTTTGTGTAAAAATCCAGTATATGGATGGATGCATGTCTAATGGGCATTTCTTTCGACTTGTCAGGATGAGAAGCTCTTGATTTGGTATTCAGGGGAGAAGGAAAAACAGTTGAAGCTGAAGTCAATTTCCAAGATTGTTCTTGGACAAAAGACTGTATGTAGTACTAGTTTCGACTATGAAGAGCTTATTCATAATGTTTCGTGTTGTTTATATAAAACGAGAAACTTATCCAGAATATTATGATCTTTCTGCAGGTAAATTTCCTGCGGCAGCCTCAACCAGAGAAGGATTCTCTTTCTCACTTATTTATTAGAATGGCGAACGATCACTTGACTTGGTAATGTTTCCCCTTGAGTTTGTTCTCTTGTACTTGTTGGTTATATGTGCTGATTATTTGCTCCAATATCATTTTTGGTGTATAGATATGCAAAGATAGGGAGCAGGTTGAGTCTTGGTTTTAGGCTTGACCGCCTTATTGTCGGCTTCTCTTCATCCAAGAACTCTATCTAGCCTAAGAATCGACAGGGTCGCGCAGAGCTGTGCTAGCAGCCCTATCGGCCATGTACAAATGAAGTACAAACTAGGACCTCTACAAGATTCACAGAAGTTCTTACAGGTTTTAAAACACATTACCAATGGTATTGTTGAAATCTTGTCAAGGTTCCGTCTATTCCAACTAACATTATATTGGTTTCTTCTTTTCTTACAAAGGTACGCAGTTTACATGGAAGTCCTCCGCAGTAACTACTAGACAGGTTCTTTTCGGATACCGCTAGATTCCTCTGATCTTTTCTCTTCGAGGCAAAGAACGTTGTCGGATGTGCAACCTGTGCTGGACGAAATGCTACCAATATTCCCTCGTGTGTTATCAAGCAGTCCAAAGAACACTAGAGTGTCGGAAGAATAGAGAATGAGATCGGCTCCTAAGATCAGCTCATCGTATCATGGGTCTCTAGCGATAGATAAGACTGATACTCTCAAGTGTCAGAGGAATGGAAGAGAAATTGTTCACAGCTCTAAGACTGATACTCTCAAGTGTCAGAGGAATGGAAGAGGAATTGTTCACAGCTCTCAGATATTATTTTAGCATGATAGTTAGTTTAGTAAAGTTGTATTAACAATATTTATGTAATACATTTTGAACTTATTAGTCTATGTAGCTTTAACATGAACTATTTTGCATGTATTTGTGCTATGGAAGTTTGTTTACTTTCATTTATATTTTATGAGTTATATTCATAAAATCTTACGATTACAAGATATCGTCAATTGCCATTTTATTACAAACTTCTACTTTCTTGAAATTCTACAGGTTTTGTAATTCATAGCATAACCACTTATGCTGTAATATATTGTCTATATATTATTTATGATGTGGACAACAAAGTAGGAACAAAATTTGTCCTTCACAAACTCGGAACACTTTTTAGTCGTTACAGTAAATGGGCAAAAAAAATCTAAAATACTATGTTAGGAACGCATTTATGGTGTTCCAAATTTGGAACACATTTTAGCCATTCCAGTTAGTAAAACATAAACTAATCTGAAACACTTTGTTAGGCACGCTTTATTGGTGTTCCAAATCTGGAACGCCTTTAAACCGTTCCAATATATGTTTCTTGGAACACTTTAATTCCGTTCCAAGAAATTTGGCAGCCCAAAAATAGGCACGGAATATAGGCGTTCCAAAAATTATTTGGAACAGAATTCCTCCGTTCCAAAATGGCTATTTTGGTGTAGTAAATTATGGTCAGAATCGGAAATCAATGCACGAGGGTTAATAGCATTGAAACCACGATAAAGGAATTAGTCTCAACACGATCTAAGTTGATCAACCTTCGAGTAAATCAGAAATTGGCAAGATGGAGGATAAGATCAACAAAGGCTGGGCACGAGCATCCAAGAATGAAAATCCAAGTCACAAGAAAATTTGAAGTCATCTAGAGTCTAGTCAGCAACCAAGACTCTTTGGCACGATAAACAAGACGACCAAATTTGATTGGTTATGGACAGAAAGGAATCAAAATCTTAACAGTATCGAAATTTAAGAAACAATTAAGATATAAAAATTTCAAAAATTTTAGAGTTTTTTAAGTGTAGATGACAGATGTAGATATGAGATAGTTGATTGGTGATCAAGACATGGCTAAACAAGCTAAGAAAATGACGGTAAGCTGAGAAAATTATCATGCGATGAGGGAGAAAATAATGATAAACAAGAAATAATGGTAGGAATTATCTTGCTCAATTGGGAAAAGAAGTGAATCAACTTAAGATATGACCTGATAACCAACGTTTATCCAAAATTATGTTGCCAGAATTTATGCCACGCCAGTAAACATAGCTGCAATAAATGATAGAGTCCATAACTAAGGTATACACCCTATAATCATGTCATCTAGATTCCTTACCACGCCATCCGGTATGGCTGCAAGAGAATCTAAATGCCATAACTAGGATAGTATATCCAAAATCAGGCTCCATGTCCTTGTCAGGCTAGCTAATATGACTGCAATAATTTCTAAACTCCATAAATAAAGTAGACATTTGTCGTTCCCGTCGTCTCCATCAAATATGTTTATCAGGATATCTTAACTCAATCCTTAAAAATTTATCTCAAACAAGGTCAAAATCGAAGTCAACAACGAACGAACATCAAGATTTAAAATTCAACAACGAATCAAAGATAAGTAAATAAAAACTAGCGGAAACAGATTTCGAGATAGGATTCAGAAGAAATTCTCAGGAGATGTCCAAAGGTACTATCTAGGTCAAGATAAAAGGAAATCATTGAATATAATCTAAAACAATCTCAACCTGATATGAGATAGGCAAATCATATTCTCGTCTCAACCTAGAAGATATATAAGTTCAACTTATACCTTCCCTCTCGGGTCCACAAACTCATTCCAAGAAAGAATAAAGTTGATAACAGACAGATGTTTCAAAAATCAGGACAGACAGAAACAAATGAGAAATTTTTTGAAAAGTTCGAAATAAGATTCCCAGGGGTCATCCCTGGAATCTACTAAGAGTTCCTAATATGTGACTGAGTACCAAAATCCTAAAATATGCCATGACTCAATCTTAATCCTAGGACAGGCTCGCAGTAGTACAGATAAGCTCAAGTACTACCACGACTTCGCATTAATTGCAAAGACTGGCCTGCATGGGCCACCACTAAAAACGTGTCACGATCCACACCCGGATATACGGGTACGAATACGTAGGCCACGCCCAGCCTACGCCGTAGTATCGGCGGTAGAGCGCTGTCAAGTATACTATACTAACTACATCTAAAGATCTATAACTAGAAATGTACTCATGTCACATCACGAAAACTAAGGAAGATAAGACAAGAAATAATAACAATATCACTAGAACAACTAGAAACTACAATGATCGTAATACAGGAAAATAAAGAAGGAACAACAAAACTAACTAAGGATAACTACCAGGCAACTCACATAGAAGAATAGTAGATGCACCTCAGCTAGCAACATCATGAAGTCCAATACTGAGGGCACAACTACTCCTAAAATTTTGTCAACATATCCAGTCAGGATGGAACGAGTACATATATCTCATAACAGATCTCAAGATAGAATAAAAGCCATAAGACTGTAAATAGAGCATATACAATAAAATCATGGAGTGTACATATATGTATCATGGCATGGTAAGTTATAGAGCTAGAGCTAGAAGAGGAAAGTAGAACTGATCATGGTATGTACACAAATCAGGGTAAGCCATCTATCCAATATGTGTGAGTAGTAGTTCCAGCTTGTGACCAACCTGTAAAGAACTGGCCTGGCTAGTCATAAGTGCGGTATATAACTAACACTATTCAAGAATGCAAGATGGATTTGATCACAGGCATACGCTACTACTCCTCCACCCCCAACTGGTAGAATGGATCCAAACAGGACACGTCACTGCACGGGATTCTATGAGAAGGGAGCAAGTCTTCTCTAGAATCAGTGACCATATATTGTGCAAGAGCTACAAGGAAGCTTGCACAATACATCCCAAGCTAACAAGGAGCAACATCTCTCGTCGAGATTCAGGAATACCAATCCGTGAGAACCATGTGTCAGGAATGAGCATATCTACACTAAGTACATGAATCATAACAGTTATCATAAATTGAAAAAAAGTTATCAGAGAATGTACTCGCCTGCGATCTGGTGGAATATGTCAACTGAGTCCTAGAACGGTGCCTCGAGGACCTATAGATAACAAGACATATCAATACTATTTTTAGGAAGTAAAGTCAAATCAAATTAAATCCTTTCTAGGTCAAGATCAGTCTAGTTAGGTCAACCTTGGTCATAGGAGAACATTGGAAGTCAACCCATATCAATTAGGTCGAAAGTTGACTTACAGTTGACTTTTGGTCAACGGGTCAACTCTGGTAAACTCTAAGTCAACCCTAGGTCAACCCTAGGTCAAGACTAGGTCTAGGCGACTATTCCTAACCATTACCAACCCTTACAACCCATATCTGAGTCCATCTTGAACTCCGAAACCCATATCTTGGCCGTAGGCCAATATCTTAATTTACCCTTTCACTAAATTTGACTCACTCACAAACCCTCTCTAATTTGATTTCCTACATTCCCTTCTCCTTCTCCTTATTCTTCATCTTATTCTTTTTCTTATTCTTCTTCTCCTTATTTTTCGTCTTATTCCTCTTCTTATTCTTCTTCTCCTTATTCTCCTTCTCCTTCTCATTATTCTCCGTCTTGTTCTTCTTCTTATTCTCCGTCTTCTTCTCCTTATTCTTCGTCTCCTCCATCTTATTCTTCTTCTTATTCTTCGTCTTTTTCTCCTTATTCTCCGTCTTATTCTTCTTCTTATTCTCCGTCTTATTCTTCTTATTCTCCGTCTCCTTCTCCTTATTCTCCATCTTATTCTTCTTTTTATTCTCCGTCTTCTTCTCCTTATTCTCTGTCTTATTCTTCTTTTATTCTCCGTCTTCTTCTTCTTATTCTCTGTCTCCTTCTTCTTCTTATTCTCCGTCTTTTTCTCCTTATTCTCCGTCTTCTTCTTCTTATTCTCCGTCTTCTTCTCCATATACTGTTGCTTCTACTGCTATTCCTGCTAACTGCTGCTGCTGCCAGTGCTATGGCTAATGCTGCTGCTGCTGCTATGGCTAATGCTGCTGCTGCTACTACTGCAGTAGCTGCTGCTGCTACTTCTTATTCTCTCCATTCCCTCCCTCTATATATATATATATTTTTTTTTTCCCTCTATATATATATATATATATATATATATATATATATATATATTATTATAAACATCTAATTAGAATATTATATATATATATATATATATATAGTATATATATAGATAATATATATATATAGATGTTAAAAAAAAAAAAAAAAAAAAAAAAATATATATATATATATAATATATATATAATATATATATTATATATATATATATATATATATATATAGATTAGATATATATAATATATATATAATATAAAATATATATATATATATATATATATATAATATATATAAATATATATATAGATATATATATATATATATATATATATATAATATATATATATATATATATATATATATATATATATATATAATATATATATATCTATATATATATATATATAGACTCTCAAAAAAAAAAAAATATATATATATATATATATAGACTCTCAAACACACAACTAAAATACACACATTCTCATGACACCACCACCACCACTCTCCTCTACACACACAACACAATACATATATATATATATATTCCTCAATCCTTAAACTAGGTTTTTAGGAAAACCTATAAAAGTTATGGTCATAATGTGGAGAATGATCTCCTCTACATTTATTGTGAAGGAATAAATACAAGAGACGAAATTAATGGGGGTTAATGAGCATACCTAGAATTGGTTTTCTTGAGGAAGAAGAAGCTTCAAAAGAAAAGAGTGAAATGAAGAGAGAGAGATTACTTCGTGGTGAAGGAAAGTAGAGGGAGGGTGTTCGGCTGTACATGGGGGGAAGGGGTCGTGTGTGCTGTAAAGAGAGAGGGGTGAGGTGTGAGTGATGAGAGAGAGAGAGAGACAATATTATATATATTATATATATATGTGTGTGTATATATATATACAAGGAGAGAGAATTACATATTTATACATAAAGAGGGATATTTAGAGTAGAAGAAAAATATCAGTGGGGGGTATGGGCAGTCATGATGGAGGGTAACATGGAGCTGGGGTTGGGTTCAGTGGAGCCGGGTTGGGCCAAAATGGACTCAATAAATAAATTAATAATAGGTATTTATGATCATGGGTAAATAAGTAACATGTGGGGGATCAAAGAAATGGGACACAAGTGTCAGGCGGGTAGTAGGCTCAATGTGGGCCATGTCTATATTTTGGGTCGACTATGTTGGATCGATGTCGGGTCCCAAAATTAAATTGAAAGTCAGGTCACAAATTACGGTGGATAATTAATTGGCCTAAATTGACCCGAAAGTTGTGCGAAGAAAATAAAGCACAAGATGGTGTGTCTGAGTAGGACACGAAGGTCATGGATGAAGAGCATCTCGAGTAGATCAGGCATGATAAGTTGGTTATGAGAAAACGACTGGTCTGGTGCTCCTAAATTAAAAGTCACGGTAACGTGCATATGATGATAAAAAAAAGAGTGGGAAATCAATTAATAATTAAATGGTCTAAATTGATCTGAACTTGCGCGAAGCAAAAAGAGTACAAGAGAACAAGTTCGAGTGGGACACGAAATATCAATGTGAAGATAATCTTGTCTACTACAAACTCCAAGAAGGAAGTTTCCAGAGACTGGCATCCCTGATGCTCTAGAATTCCTAGTCACGGTAAAGAGCATTTAATGCTCAAATTTAATTAAATCAAAATTAATTATCGAGAATAAATTATTTGGAAAATTCAAAAATAAATCCCAGAAATTCAGGGGCTTACATCAGCATATCCTCCAGTGTCTATATCGTTCTCTCGAACTGTCCATCTGTCTGCGGGTAGTACGCCGTACTGAACTTGAGCCTACTGCCCAACTCCTCCTGCAAGCTCCTCCAGTAGTGGGACGTAAATCTGCTGTCTCTGTCTGACACGATGCTAATTGGTACTCCGTGCAAGCGAATAATCTGCTGTATGTATAGCTCTGCCAACTTCTTGGTGGAAAGCCCTACCTTGAAGGGTATGAAGTGTGCACACTTCGTCAGCCTGTCCACGATGACCCAAATGGCATCCTTCCCTCCTTGGGAACGAGAAAGCCCTGAGACGAAGTCCATCGTAATGTGTTCCCACTTCCATTCGGGAATGGATAACGGCTGCAATAGACCAGCTGGCCTCTGGCGCTCCGCCTTGACCTGCTGGCAAACTAGGCATCTCAAAATGAAACGTGATACATCCCTCTTCATCCTGTGCCACCAAAGACGTTCATGTCACGGTACATCTTGTTAGCACCATAGTGAATAGAATATCTCGGTCGGTGTGCCTCCTGTAAGACTGCCTCTACCAGCTATCCCTTCGGCACGCACAATCGGCTGCCATGCCTCAAGGATCCATCCTCTGCTACGGTGTAGTCATCCAGCAATCCAGCTAAAGCCTGGGCTCGAAGTCTACGAAGGCTCTCATCTGTAGACTGTGCCTCCCTGATCTGCTCTATCAAACCTGACTGAATGTCAAGCGCCATCATCTGTATCACTGATCCTGGCCGAACTATCTCGATACCGAGCTTCTCCTGATCTTCCCGTAAATGTCGATCTATCATCAGATACCATGCCATCGGATGCCTGCTCAGTGCATCCGCCACCATATTTGTCTTCCCGGGGTGATACTGTAAATCGATGTCGAAGTCCTTCATCAACTCTAACCATCATCTTTGCCTCATGTTCATCTCTTTCTGCGTGAACACATACTTCAAGCTCTTGTGGTCAGTAAAGATTTCCACACGCTCTCCATATAAGTAATATTTCCATAACTTGAGTGCAAAGATCACCGCAGCTAAATCTAGGTCATGGGTGGGATAGTTCCGCTCATGAGTCCGTAATTGCCTAGATGCATAAGCAGTCACTTTTCCATGCTGTCGTAGGACACATCCTAGCCCCTTTCCTGAAGCATCGCTGTATATTGTGAAACCTCCAGAACCTGAAGGTAAAGTCAGAACTGGAGCGGTCGTCAGCCTCCTCTTCAGCTCCTCAAACGCTGCCTGGCAGTTCTCTGACCAGATGTACTCTGCGTCCTTCTGCGTCAGCTTCGTCATGGGTTCAGCTATCCTAGCAAAGTCTTGGACGAACTTTCTATAATAGCCTGCTAAACCCAGAAAGCTCCTGATCTCTGAAACTGACGTCGGAGCCTTCCATGTCTCAACTGCAGCAATCTTCCTGGGATCCATCGAGATTTCCTCTCCAGTAACTACATGGCCGAAAAACTCCACTCGGTCTAAAAAGAACTCGTACTTCGGTAATTTGGCAAACAATCTCTCCTGCCTCAGAATCCCCAAAACTGTCCGCAAGTGCTCTGTATGCTCCTCCGGCGTCTTCGAGTATATCAGGATGTCGTCGATGAACACTACGACAAACTTATCCAGATACTGGTAAAATATCTTATTCATCAAATTCATAAAGACAGCTGGCGCATTTGTGAGACCAAATGGCATCACCAGAAACTCGTACTGCCCGTACTTCGTATTGAACGCCGTCTTCTGGATGTCTGCTTCCCTGACCTTCACCTAGTGGTACCCGAATCTCAAGTCTATCCTAGAAAATACTTTCCCTCCACTCAACTGGTTGAACAAATTATCTATCCTGGATAAAGGATATTTGTTCTTGATGGTGATGGCATTCAAGGCCTGGTAGTCAATACACAACCGAACTGTACCATCCTTCTTAGGCACAAAGAGCACTGGCGCTCCCCATGGAGAAGTACTAGATCGAATAAAATCCTTTTTATATGTGCCTCCTGACACTGAATGGTGTTGTGCTTGGGGGACTGAACAGAATACTACCCTCATGACAGTCTATAGCTGCATGGGCATAGCTAAGCCAGTCCATCCCCAATATGATATCATAACCGGGGAGTGGCATCACAAAGAATCGTCCCCTGAACTCTCTCTCGGCTATAAAAATAGAGCATCTATAGATAGCTCTAATAGGCACTGGTCCTCCTCCCGTCATTACTCTACTGATCTCCTCGGTAGGTGTAGCTACTAAGTGGTATTTATGCAAAAACTCTAATGACAGGAAGCTATGAGATGCACCAGAATCAAACAAGCATAGAGCTAGAAAAGTATGCAAATAAACATGACCTATGATGACGTCAGCTAAGTAATCTGGCTCCGAAACCTGCTCCGGCTCCGGCTCAAGGGCTAGACTATAAGCCTTCCCCTGGGGTCCCCTTTGCTGCTGCAGATGTTGCCCAAACCTCTGTTGCTGAGTCAGAAGCGGCCCTCTAGTCTTCGCTACTAGGCAGTCTCGAAGCTGATGGGTGGCAGACCCACAAGCTAAACACTGTCCCAACCTCTTCCTACAAACGAAAGAGTCGTGGCCTACCCTTTTACAGAATGTACACAAGGTTCCCTTCTGCTGCTGCTGCCGGGGTCCCGGGGCTCTAACTGGCGGGATCGGATGATGTGGTATAGGGGGACGGTAAGTCTGCTGGTGCGGCGTCGGTGCTCTCTGCTGGAAAGCCTGACGCTTGGACGGTCCCTCGAGGTGTACAGAAGCCAGCCTCTTGCAAGACAGAAGACGCTCCTCAATGCTCCGGGCCAACTCTAGGCTCTGGTAGTAGTCAGTCGTACCGTTCGCTACTATAAGAATGCCAATGTCTGGAACTAGACCATGGCAAAACCTACGCGTCATCTCCTCTGGCACTATACCAAAAAAGGCTTTTAGAAACAGTTTTTATATGTTCCTAATATTTTTAGGAACATATCATAAATGTTCCTAAAAGTGGTGTTGCAATATTTGGAACACTTATACAACGTTCCTAAATTTAGTTTGGAACATTTATCAGGCGTTCCAAAATTAGATTTTTGGAACATATATAATGTGTTTCTAAATTATTTTTGGAACATATTTGAAACGTTTCTAAATGTCATTTTGAAACGCTTTAAGCTCGTTCCTAAATATAATTGCAACACTTTTACATTATTATTATGGTTAATTTTGCAACACTTTATTAACGTTCCTGTTTATTTTTTTATTTCATTTTTGCATTCCATTTCTAGTTTGAACCACAATTAGGCTAAAGACACAAATTAAGTAATAGCTATAGTCAATGAGAGAACATTTGAGCAAATTATTAACACATGCAAATCATCTCTTCCAGATATCCACAATGTTACTCTTTTAAAACAAATAACACTTTAATAGATTATTTCAAGAAGACACCAGTTAAAACTTTTCTTCATAATGGCAATATAAACATACAAGAGAAAAAGCATTGTACATCTTCGCCCAAGTCACACATTCACCATACAAATTGAAATACTTCAAATTATTATGAAGTACAAAATATGATAGCATTCATCTCTAGTTTCTAATATTTAAAAAAGGGCAATTTAAATCAAGCACCATCAAACTCCCTTCTAGATGAACTGATGGATGACCCAACTTCGGTAGTAAACCTACTTGGATTTCTGTCTCATCAAAAATTAGTTCTTCGAAACATGATCCAAAATCATTCTCCAACCGAATGATGGGATTTGAACAATGGCAACCAGAAACACCTGCATGCAACATTATAAAACAAGTTAAAATCAGAAAATCGTTAATACATATAGAACTGGGCAAACACTACACCAAAAAAAGCATTTAGGAAAGAACATTTCTGATGGACAAAAGATTAATAGTGCAACAAGTCAATAATACATACAATAATGACAGGAAAGAATAGAATCCTAAAATAACTTGAAATCCCAAAGAATGAATCCAATTAAGAAATAAAACACGAGATGATACATGATATGACTATGAAGTACATATGTAGGCTAACGCACAGACTGAATGGTAAAGTCGGGATGTTGGATACAAACAACTGTAGGATTTCTAGTTGAATTTCAATTTGGGTCAAGTTATAATAATGATAGAACTTCACGTCTTTCCACATTAAAAATGGATAAGCATCTGAACCAAATTATTTTTTAATGATATACTCACACAATCAACCAAAATGTGTCAGCTGTAGTGCACATTCAAAAGCCAATAACAGAGTGAAGACTGTTATAGGTTGTTGATCCCTATTGCATTGAGTTTATTAACCAAGTGATCAACAAATAACTTGTCAATACCTTACAAGCAATGTAGGCATAGTATATTGCTTTTCCGAGTCGACAAAGAAAAAGATGGGAAAATCCTTATCCACTGCACAACTTTGTATTCACTAGCAGCAGGAAAGAGAACGATTATTAGCATTACAACTACCTCTCGAAAAGCCCAAGCTTAAGGATGACATCTGCCAAATTAGAGTTTGCCTTCCCCACGAATTGAAAAAGCTTTTTCCTTTCCATGGTAAAGGTGCCGGTTTTCTCCATTCCACGATTGATATCTGTGAACTCTGCAAGCATTCCATCAACCTGTGCAATGAATAGAAATTAGGATTTCCCCCTAATCGCATGAAATATATATATATATATATATATATATATATATATATATATATATATATATATATATATATATATATATATATATATATATATATATCTTAAAGTTTGAAAACTATAACATACTTGTCCAATATAATGATCTAGAGCAATACTTTGACCAAGAACATTTCCAATAATACGAATTCCATCTATGCTCAAATTCTTCAGCTTTATGTAGTCCAGCCCACCTTTCACCCATGTTTCCAAGGTTGGGTTTTCAACTACGGCATAATCTGGAACAATTCTAAAAAAATGTTAAAGTATGAATAAAAGGCCCATACAAGCCAATTTTTTATAATGTTTCAAACAAAACAATCAAGTAAATTATTAATACGTACATCCTCAACTGTTTACATCACAAAATACAAACACTTTCTTAAACTTTACAGGTACAAGGCGTAAGTGTATCTAAATCGCACTATTCTACAAAATCTAAGCAAGAAGAAGCTTCCTGATAGAATTTGTCAAATAGTGGGCATGCAGTGATTAATTATATTTCTGTACCTAATATATGCTCTATAGTTTAAAATATCGGCCGATACCGATCCGATACGGTCGATACCGATACTGTTTGAAATGTCCAAATCTGATACCGAGCGATACCCGATACTGACCGATACTGACATTAGGGGCCTCTTTTCTGATCAATTAGGCAAAGAAAATTAAACGAAAAAGACAAATCAACAAGGGTTTGAAGCATAATAAGGTTGTAAAAGCATATAAAAAAAGAAAATTGATCTATTGCATGTAAAACAATCGGTAAGGGTAACTACTATTTCATTTAATTTCAAAACTACTAAGAAATAACACTGGAAATACTTAAAATTATGCCTAAATGTATAAAATATATTTTTAAAATGTTAATAATCTATTAATAATTATTTGTTTTCCGATACCAAAAAATCCGATACTCCGATCTGAAACCGCTGATACTACCGTTATCGTCGATACCGATACTTATAGAAATGGTCTGTGATCGATTCCAATACCGATACTGCGAACCTTAGGACTCAATTTGCTAGCTATTACCACAATGAATCATAGAGTTAACTATACTTAGATTTCAGCCAATATACCAAATGAGAGGCTGTTTGCCTTCTTGTGCGTCATGCATATTGCCCTTAGTGCATCATTCTTATTAAAAATAATATTTTAACTTTTAAATACAATCTAGCAATGAATCACCAGTGTCAACCTATTGCAGTTTTAGGTAAATTACCTCCTATCAGGATAACATAAAACCTCACATTCATATTAACCTTATGACATTTTGTGTCCATTTTTTAACTTGAACCCCATTTTTCACATCCACTCGTGCTATTATTCAAGTTATAAGTAGAAGAATATGGTTTTTGATCTTGTCCTTGTATATTAAATCTCAATATTAAATAGTGTCACCACCTCATTTCTACGTGAATTCTTGTTAAATTTTAAGTTTCATAAACTCGGAGATGATTTTGGCTTGCTTTATATAAACAAAACTTCCTCTGTTTTCCCACAACACAAAAAAGGCACCCTAGTCTAGGCACATGTTATCAGCCCCCGAAATTTGGAATAACAGCTTCATTCCTGTTGTTGGTATCGGTGATGTTGTTGTTGTTGGTTGATGATAAATCATGTACTGTCATCCCAAATCATAGATAATAAAATGGAATTAGTTGGACAGACACTTATTTTGTTAGACTTAGAAAAGTCCCGTGTCTCAACAAACTTCTGTCATGACCGCACCCGGTTTTCGGACGCGAGCTCGTGAGCAAGCCAGCTACGTATCGAGCGGACTCCAGCCCGACTCGAGTACGTATAAGCTGTCAAGGTCATGGGTATCATGTCTAATCTAAACTATATCTCAATCCACAAGAATCATATAAAGCAAGAATGAACAAGTATGGGTCATGGTCTGCAGCCCACTAGCATATATGTTCGATTAGACTCTACGAATAATATGAGTCTATAAAGCTAAGCCGATAAGCAGAATATATCATGAAAGCACGAGAAAGATAGTAAATCAATATCACTAACAAAATACCTGAATCATGCAGATGAAGTCAACTATCACATGCTCAGCTAACTAACTCCGTGCAATCAGCTACCTGAAGAGATCATCAGGTCCTCAGAGGACTAGCAAGATACATAAAACATGCCTACTAATATGACAGTAAATAACAGGTGTGGAGGATAAGAATACTGCAAGAAGAACATCTAAGGACGACGAGTCGTGAGAAAATGTAATACTAGACTTGGCTATCAATCAATCGATTAACCTCTATAGCTTGTAGTACAATGCAAGATACTCCCAATCTATAGTAGATTTTGACTGTAATACAATGCAATATAATCCCAGTCAAGATTAGCCAATTCTAGTATCGATCTCTCCTAAAGGATACAAAGTAAAGTAGACTCCTATAAATCGTAGTACAATACAAGATACTCCCAATTTATAGTATCGCAAGTCAAGTCGATTAATCAATCAATATATGCTATAGGTCGTAGTACAATATAAGATACTCCCAATCTATGGCATGTCTCAAGTCAAGTCAATCAAGATAAAGAATCAGCTATAGATCGTAGTACAATGTAAGATACTCCCAAGCTATAGTATGTCTCAACTATAGTACAATGCAAGATACTCCCAGCCGAGAATGGTCAAGGACAGATATAGAAACTGATAACTCAATCACGAGAAAAGAGTAACACAAGAGACCAATATTCTAGCAATGTCAAACATCCTATACGTGCACGTAATCTAGAACAAGTAAAGCAATCAAGGACGAATCAATCACAATAGGTAATCACGTGACAATATGAAAAGACATACAATAAAGGGGGAGAAACCATGTAAATACTGTATATGTTCGGCAAGGTATACTTGCCTGGAGGTTGTACGGATAACCAATAATGTATCGCCAACCAACAAGTCAGAAAGTCCAAGCCATCACAACTGTCTCCGAAAGCTGAAATAAACGTTACCAAAATTCTCAAAATAGTCAAATTAGCTAGGATTGTCTGTCCTTAAGTACAATTCTGGATACAGGGGCAAAACGGTAATTTTGGGCAAAAATGGTATCCGCCGTTGGACCCGCTTTGCACCGAAAAGCGTACCAGAGTCAATGGTCTCTAAAGTCGTCAAACTACATGTCTACGGATTCAATTTTCCGATACGAATCCAACCATATGTCCAGAGTTGGATTCCGGCGGGCCGTGCACAAAATCGCCCGTTGAGTGGGAACGTGGGGCCCGCAAAACGGCGATTTCATCAACTGTCTCAGAATCGGACCAAAATTGGCATACAGGACCAAAAAAATGATACTGTCCTGCTGGCGCAAGTTTTGTCTCGATCTGACGAGCATGCACAAAGTAATTGGGGAATTTGTGCAGGGGCCGATACGATGAATTTGGACGGATACGCATCAAATTCGTCGCACACACGCGACCAATTTGAATTCCGTCAAAGCCCACACGACCACGGAACCGATACGCAACTTTCGATGCTTTCGGTTCGCAACCACGTTGCCCGGAATGGCGGGACGCACGTCGTATCGAAGGTTTTTCGTAAATTTTCGAAAACAGTTTCGTAGGTTTTTCTTGATTTTCAATTCGATTTATCTTACTGTACATACTATTAAAAATACAACTAATGATGGGGTTTGCATCTCGGTCAGGTTGTCTAAACTTCTGTTCAATCAGTTTCTGAAAACTATTAAAGAATGGATCGAAATCTGGCTTCCAATTTGGGTCCTGGGTTGTCGCTAATGATCTGTTTTGCAACAGATATTTGATCGACTTTGTGTCGATTTATTGGACCACCTAGTTCCTATGATTTAAAAGTAATTGAAGGAAATCAGAGTTGTATATATTGCCAATGTACCTGCGAAGATGATGCGCAAAACGGCGCAACGAGGCGACGGGAATCGTTACGCGAAGTGGGGCTCATGGCTGCTGTGCGCTTGTTCAGTCCACGCGCTCCCGGCGACTTCGGCCGGCCAGTGGCCGCGCGCAGTGGCGTACGGCGGTGGCGCTCAGGTAGGGGCACGCGCGGCCTGGGCGTGAGTTCACATTAGGGTTCTTCCCTCTCGATCTCTTCTTTATGTATACGTTCGGCTACCGAACACGGGGGTGGGTAGTGTCTCGCTCGGCCCGGGAAGTGAGACCCTGGGCTGGCTTGCTGTTTGCTGCTGTGGCCGATTAGGAAGGATGGTTTGGGCTCGTTTGGGTCTCTGTGTGTAATGCCTGTGGTTCGTATTACGTATTTTGGAAATACGTGTACGTATTTTCTTGTATTGTTCCTTGTTTAGTTTTTTTGGGTTGGTTTAATTCTCGGTTCGGGCTGACTTGGTTTGGCCGGCTGGTTGCTTGGTCCAATCATGGACCAAGGTGAACCCCCTACCTACCACAACCCATAATATTTAATTCCCCACCAACCTTCTCTCTCCTCCATAACTCTCATTTATTTCTTCTTCTTCTTCTTCTTCTTCCTTCCTCTCCACAACTCCCCAACCCTTAGGCAAGTGCAACTTGCTTCCACAAGAGAACTCATTTTATGGTTCCATTAGCTTCTTCTCATGATTCTAAGACACATTAGAACTTGTCATTTTCCATTTTACGGCTTTAATTCTTGTAGATCTAGAGTTTTACTATTTTTGGATTTTGGTGGTTTTGATCTGTCAAACTCCATTATTTTCAAGTTTTGATGGTTCCATGTTTTAGAGAATTTTATTCTACCCAATTTTGACCTTTGGAAAGTTGGATTCGGACTTGTTTTGACCAAGTTATGAGCATTTGGAGTTTTGGGTTCCATCCTTGGAGTTCTTGCTGTTCTTGCCATTTGGAGAAGACAGTGAACAGTGAGCTAGCTTTTTAGCTTACGCCACTGAGCTGTACGCTGCTGTTTAGTGAGCGTACGCTAGCCTTCGTACGCTGCTGTTTAGCGAGCGTACGCTAGCCTTCGTACGCAGCTCTTTAGCGAGCGTACGCTAGCTTTCGTATGCTAGCTTGAGCGTACGCGTGCCTTGGTACGCTAGCTTAAGCGAGCAAGGCGTACGCTGGCTCCTTTCGTACGCTAGCTTGAGCGTACGCTGACCTGTAGCTCAAGCGTGCCCTCGTGTACGCTGACCCTTTGCGTACGCTTCCATTTGGAAGCGTATGAACCCTTTGGTACGCCAGCTCGAGCGTGCGCTGACTTGAGTACGCTAGCTTGAGCGTACGCTAGCCTATCTTGTCACCCTGGTTCAACCCGAGAGCTTTGTGACCCCCATACGCTGCCTTTTGGGAGCGTATGCTTACCTGAGCGTATGGCCTTTGGCAGACTTGATCTTATATTAGCATGTCAGTTTGGTTTTATTTTCCTTGTCCTGGATTTTATAGCCCTGTATATTGATATTTTATTAGATATTTTACGTACGCCTTTTGACCTGAACTTGATAATTCTCGAATTTACTTGATACGTTTGGAATTGATAACTGAGCCTGACACGATAGTGACCCGTAGTGGTGCACGCCTGACATAATGACCTGACATGACCTGATAGTGGCCCGTCGTGGCGCACTCCTGACAAGTACACTTGATCTGATAACCTGACATGTTATACCTTGATGAGCTGTTGCGACAGGCTACCTGACATGACATAACCTGTATAATTAATCCTGGACACCGTGGGTGATTGTGCTTGTACAAATAATCCAGTCCTGTCTTGCATCATGTCTAGGAGGGGACTCCTGAGTACCACGGTCAGGAGTACCTACTAAAATGGACTAAGGTTAATAACTAGATTAACACATTAGTCATGAAGAGATTTCCCAGCTACAGGCAATCCCGTTACCTGGGCGCACCTGGGATCTGTAGCCTGCCGTCGAGTAGGGCACATTTCCAGCACACTGTCATATGTTGCACCCTTCAAGCTACTTAAGGGTACATGCATTTCCTGGACGATGTACCCACCTGAATTCAACCCTAATCTTTCGACCTGGGTAACCTGGATGGTCTGCAGGGCCTGTGGCTGTGGAATAATCTCACTGTATCTTGTTAGTAACTAGGACTGTGATAACCCTAGTTAGTTAAAGTATCAAGCCGTAGGTCTTGCTTGGCCGTGAAATGATTGGATGGAGTCTAACAAGTCTAGTCTTGCCCTGATCTTGTTCCAGACTGTTACTTGACCAGCATGCTTGTATTTATGTTCTCGATAAATGGTGAGAAACCAAGCTCCGTTCAGACGAAGGGTTACAACCCCGGTCCTTGTTTGGTTTACGGGTTGTAACCTAGCTATCTGAATAGTTCCATGGTTATCTCGTCGTATATCATCCTGGCATATTTTTCTTATTCCAGTTTTACCAGTTATTTATATTTCCTGTCTTTTACTATATTATTTATATTCCTGTGCTGATTGCTGGTTTTAGTTCTTAAGTGAAGCTCCTTTGTGGCACTTGCTCTTTCTGGGGTCTGACCCAGCTGGTTTTGTGTGGCCAGATTTCAGAGCAGCTCCGGAGGATCTACCGACTTTTCAGCCAGATGGTGGCCACTAGACGGAACCCTGGCAACGAGTGGGTTATTTTTGGCTCTCCCACTCTATTGTAAAAATTATTCTTTTGAGGCGTTTAGCCGACGAGCACCTGTTTAGCTCGATTGCACTTTACTTACTGTCTGCCTACGGGCTGTAACATGATTAACAGATCCTAGGGTTGATCATGTATGACTAAACTCTTGCTAGTCCCGACATTTTGTAATGACTAGCTTCATGATCAACTGAATATGTAATGTTTGGGATGCCTTACTATTGTATATTTAATGATCATACATCTTGTGACTTTTACTTACATGCTTGTGATTGAGACACTAGGCTTGCTCATGACCTTAAGAGACTGTTGGCTTGTAGATAAACCCTCATGTATCCTAGACAGCCGTGACCGTATAGCGAGGTGGGTTGCACTTCAATATACGTAGCTGGCTATGTCTGCCCCCGCTCTCCAGTATTCTGGTTCTGGGGCGTGACATGGTTTAAGTGGTGGCCCATGCAGGTCTTGTAAATCAAGATATGTGAGGGTTTATCGAATAGATGTCTCAATCAGTATTCGTCCTTGATCTCTGTTCGTATCTTCTGAATCCCTGGATTCTTGTCCTGATCATATGCTTGTATCGTTGATCTGTCCTGGTCCTTCCTTATTGTTTCCTATGTCGTCTTCTTCAGCGGCATAGTACCTGACCCGGCCGATCAGCAAGGCGGAGCACCTCCCGCGGACCAGCAGCAACCTGGAGATCAAGCCCAGCATTCCAGAGTTGCCTCCAGAGTCGTGCCTTCTGGCGGAGAGCCACCAGTCCAGCCAGTTCAACCTGTAAAACATGATGATGGCACTTTGGTAGGTCTCGTCAGGACCTTGATAGCTTCCCAAGACCGGCGTGGAGATGCCTTGCACCAGGCAGTGACGGATGCTTTGACCCGGGGTGGTCATCAGGGTAACAGCGCGGCCAACAGCTTCAAGCGCTTGAACCCTCCATTCTTCGACGGTAGTGAAGATGCTATCGTGGCAGATGCATGGCTTCAGGACACAGAGGTGATTCTAGAAGCAGCCAAGACCCCAGAGAATGAGAAGGTGGCAGTTGTGCGCCTGCAGCTATTGGATCTTGCCCGCAGTTGGTGGGCAGCACAGGCAGTTGGGTTAGCAGCACCCATTCCATGGGCAGTATTCAGAGAGAGATTCCAGACCAAGTATTTCGATGCCGTGGCTCGGTATGATCTGCAGACCAGGTTCACAAATCTGAAGCAAGGAGACAGGACGGTCGACGGATATGCGGCCGAGTTTTCCAGACTCAGTCGGTTTGCTCCTACCTTGGTAGCAACCGAGTATGATAGAGCCCAGCGGTTCCAGCAGGGACTTCACCTGGAGATCTTGTTGGCAGTCGAGCAGTTTGAGCATCAGACTTTTGATGCAGTCTTGAGAGCAGCCCGGAGGCATGAGTATACCTCCCAGAGGATTGTGGATAGGGTCGGAGGTCGGAAGAGATCTCACGGCCAGATGAATCAGTCTTCAGCACCAGCCCCGGCAGCCAGGGCTTTGACTATTAGAGCTCCGAGGCGAGCGGCCTCAGTAACGTCGGTTCAGTATTCCACCCCGACGTACCCTCAGCAGCAGCAGAAGCAGAAACAGTCTTCCGTAGTGGGATGTTCTCATTGTGGGAAGCCAGGCCATGTGGTGGCAGAATGTCGCAGGGCACAGGGATTGTGTCTGGTTTGTGGAGCACCAGACCATAGGATTGGATCTTGTCCGAATAGGGGTGGTTCATCATCGTCCAACCTTTCTAGCTCTTCGGTGAGAGGACCAGCACCGGTCCAGCAGCAGCAGCAGTATCCATTGATGAGGCCCTTGCCGCCTCAGTCCCAAGTGTTTCAGCAGCAGAGCCCTCAGCAGTATGTACAAGCCCAGGCCTTGAGTCAGAATAGGCAGCGAGCAGCAGAGGGGACCAGCACCCCGAGGGCATGGTCAGGCCATGATGATGACCGTGGAGGAAGGATTGGCACCAGGTGAGGTAGTGGCAGGTACTATTCTCGTCAACTCCTTTCCAGCTTCAGCTTTATTTGATTCTGGTGCATCGCATTCTTTTATGTCTGCACGATTCGCGACACGGGTAGGATTGGAGCCCGAGTCATTATCAGTAAGGCTCAATATACTTACTGGTAACGGACTTGTGGGAGTAGATAGAGTATTTTCCTCGTGTCGGATCGTAGTTAGCGGTAGAGAGTTCCCCGCTAGGTTGATAGAGTTCCCGATGGCCGATTATGATGTGGTCCTAGGGATGGATTGGTTGAGGAACCAGTATGCTAGGATAGACTGCCACCTTGGCAGGGTTGTTTTTAGCATTCCAGGAGAGCCGGAGTTTTCTTTCTTCCGAGGCGAAGTTGAGCCTTCTCCTCCAGTATTGCGGATGGCAGTAGCAGCCGTTCAGTTGCCCAGGATAGTGGATGAGTTCCCAGATGTTTTCCCAGAAGAACTTCCAGGTATGCCTCCGGAGTGGGAGATCGAGTTCACTATAGACTTGATTCCCGGGACAGCCCCAGTATCAGAGAGAGTCTACAGGATGGCGCCGTCAGAGTTGGAAATATTGTACAAGATGATTGAAGAACTCAGAACCAAGGGATTCATTCGTGCTAGTGGATCGCCTTGGGGAGCCCCAATGCTTCTTGTGAAAAAGAAGGATGGTACATCCAGGTTATGTGTTGATTATCGTACCTTGAACTCAGTAACAATCAAGAACAGATACCCTCTTCCGAGGATAGATGACTTGTTTGATCAACTCAAGGGGGCTTCAGTATTATCGAAGATTAACTTGCGCTCAGGTTATCATCAGATCAGAGTCAGAGAGCAGGACATCTCGAAAACAGCTTTTAGATCAAGATATGGGCATTGGGAGTTCCTTGTTATGCCTTTTGGAGCAACCAATGCGCCGGCAGTATTCATGGACCTCATGAATCGCATCTTTATGCCTTACTTGGATCAGTTTGTGATTGTGTTCTTGGATGACATTCTGGTCTACAGCAAGAGTGAGGCGGAGCATGAGCAGCATCTCTGGATGGTTCTTCAGATCCTCAGAGAGCACCAGTTATATGCCAAGTTCAGTAAATGCGAGTTCTGGCTCGATCGCATTTCATACTTGGGTCATATCATCACCAGAGGAGGAGTAGAAGTGGATCCCCAGAAGATTGTAGCTATTGAGTCATGGCCAGTACCCAGCACCGTTGCAGAAATTCGTAGTTTTCTTGGCTTGGCCGGCTACTACCGGCGGTTTGTTTCGAATTTTGCTCGAATTTTAGCGCCATTGACGCAGTTGACCCGCAAGGATGCGCAATTTGCTTGGACAGCAGAGTGTCAGAGTTCTTTTGAGCAGTTGAAGCGAGGCTTGATAACAGCTCCTATTCTCACGCTTCCAGATGGGACCGGAGGATTCTCAGTGTACTGTGATGCTTCAGGCAGAGGTTTAGGATGTGTTCTGATGCAGCATGGGAAGGTAATAGCTTATGCGTCACGACAACTTCGTGATCATGAGAGAAATTACCCAACCCATGACTTGGAGCTGGCAGCAGTGGTGTTTGCACTTAAGTTATGGAGGCACTATTTATATGGAGACAGGGTGGAGATTTTCACCGACCACAAGAGCCTGAAGTATGTTTTCACCCAGAAGGATCTTAACATGCGTCAGAGAAGGTGGCTGGAGCTTCTTGTGGATTATGATGTCAGCTTGCAGTATCATCCTGGGAAGGCCAATGTCATAGCAGATGCATTGAGCAGGAGAGCCGGAGTTTATTTTCTAACAGCACAGCCAGAGCTGTTAGCAGATCTTCAGAAGATGGGTATTAAAGTTGTTCTCCCTTCCAGTATGGCGTTGATGGCCAGCATGCAAGTTCAGTCCACTATAGTTGAGAGGATCCGGATGGCGCACCCGGCAGATTCCAAGCTTCAGCGACTCAGAGCAGAGTGTGAGGCGGGACGAAGACCAGAGTTATGTATTCATGAGGATGGTATACTTCGACATGGTAAGCGTCTTTGTGTACCCAGTGGAGATATCCGGCAGGAGATCATGTCAGAAGCGCACAGTTCGCAGTATTCCATCCATTTCGGCAGTACGAAGATGTACCGTGATATCCGGCAGCATTTCTGGTGGAATGGCATGAAGCGGAAGATAGCTCGGTTTGTCTCTCGGTGTTTGGTTTGCCAACAGGTTAAGGCCGAACATCAGAGACCGGCTGGACTTCTTCAGCCCTTACCGATTCCAGAATGGAAGTGGGAGCATGTGACCATGGATTTCGTGACTGGATTATCTAGATCCCCAGCTAGTAGGATGCTATTTGGATCATTTTGGATAGGCTTACGAAGGTAGCTCACTTTCTCCCATTCAGAGTTGGTCAGTCGACGGCTCAGTTAGCAGAGATGTACCTCAGGCAGATTGTCAGATTGTACGGTGTTCCTGTCAGTATCACTTCGGATCGAGATTCAAGATTTACGTCGCACTTTTAGCGTAGCTTGCAAGAGAGTTTGGGAACTCATCTCCAGTTCAGTTCAGCATATCACCCGCAGACGGATGGCCAGTCAGAGCGCACGATCCAGACTCTTGAAGACATGTTGCGGTCTTGCACACTTGACTTCGGTGGTTCATGGGAAGATCACTTGCACCTGGTGGAATTCTCGTACAATAATAGTTTCCAGGCCAGTATCCAGATGGCACCGTTCGAGGCACTGTATGGCAGGAAGTGCAGATCCCCGTTAGCTTGGGATGATGTTGGAGAGAGGCAGATGCTTGGTCCAGAAATGATTGCCCAGACAGTTGAGGTGGTCAGGCGAGTCAGAGATCACCTTAGAGTTGCCCAAGATCGCCAACGCCATTGGGCCGATTCTCATCGGCGCCCTCTCGAGTTCTCGGTCGGCGATCATGTATTCCTGAGGATTTCGTCTAACCATGGCGTCATTCGTTTCGGCGTACGGGGAAAGCTTAGTCCTAGGTATATAGGACCGTTCGACATTCTGGAGCGAGTAGGAGATGTATCCTATCGTCTCGCTCTTCCGCCGTCGCTAAGCGAGGTGTATGACGTGTTCCATGTATCTCAATTACGACGGTATATTCCGGACCCGAACCACATCCTGGATCATTCGGAATTGGTTGTTGGTACCAACCTTTCGTATGAAGAGAGGCCCGTGTCTATATTGGATCGAAGAGAGAAGATCCTCAAGAACAAGACTATCAAGTTAGTCCGAGTTGCTTGGGGTCATCACTCTTTGGGGGAGTCAACGTGGGAGCGTGAGGATGACATCCGATCGCGATATCCCGACTTGTTTGACTCATGAGGTATAATGTCTTTCTTATGCCTCATGCCTTCGATTCCTTGCTTGCATGATTGATTGATTGCCTAGTATAGCTTGCTTGTTATTAGTATAGCTTGTTCTTGCTCCTCTAGCCCCTTGATTAAATTCCGAGGGCGAAATTCTTTTAAGGTGGGTAGAGTTGTAATGCCTGTGGTTCGTATTACGTATTTTGGAAATACGTGTACGTATTTTCTTGTATTGTTCCTTGTTTAGTTTTCTTGGCTTGGTTTAATTCTCGGTTCGGGCTGACTTGGTTTGGCCGGCTGGTTGCTTGGTCCAATCATGGACCAAGGTGAACCCCCTACCTACCACAACCCATGATATTTAATTCCCCACCAACCTTCTCTCTCCTCCATAACTCTCATTTATTTCCTCTTCTTCTTCTTCTTCTTCCTTCCTCTCCACAACTCCCCAACCCTTAGGCAAGTGCAACTTGCTTCCACAAGAGAACTCATTTTATGGTTCCATTAGCTTCTTCTCATGATTCTAAGACACATTAGAACTTGTCATTTTCCATTTTGCGGCTTTAATTCTTGTAGATCTAGAGTTTTACTATTTTCGGATTTTGGTGGTTTTGATCTGTCAAACTCTATTGTTTTCAAGTTTTGATGGTTCCATGTTTTAGAGAATTTTATTCTACCCAATTTTGACCTTTGGAAAGTTGGATTCGGACTTGTTTTGACCAAGTTATGAGCATTTGGAGTTTTGGGTTCCATCCTTGGAGTTCTTGCTGTTCTTGCCATTTGGAGAAGACAGTGAACAGTGAGCTAGTTTTTTAGCTTACGCCACTGAGCTGTACGCTGCTGTTTAGTGAGCGTACGCTAGCCTTCGTACGCTGCTGTTTAGCGAGCGTACGCTAGCCTTCGTACGCAGCTCTTTAGCGAGCGTACGCTAGCTTTCGTATGCTAGCTTGAGCGTACGCGTGCCTTGGTACGCTAGCTTAAGCGAGCAAGGCGTACGCTGGCTCCTTTCGTACGCTAGCTTGAGCGTACGCTGACCTGTAGCTCAAGCGTGCCCTCGTGTACGCTGACCCTTGCGTACGCTTCCATTTGGAAGCGTATGAACCCTTTGGTACGCCAGCTCGAGCGTGCGCTGACTTGAGTACGCTAGCTTGAGCGTACGCTAGCCTATCTTGTCACCCTGGTTCAACCCGAGAGCTTTGTGACCCCCATACGCTGCCTTTTGGGAGCGTATGCTTACCTGAGCGTATGGCCTTTGGCAGACTTGATCTTATATTAGCATGTCAGTTTGGTTTTATTTTCCTTGTCCTGGATTTTATAGCCCTGTATATTGATATTTTATTAGATATTTTACGTACGCCTTTTGACCTGAACTTGATAATTCCCGAATTTACTTGATACGTTTGGAATTGATAACTGAGCCTGACACGATAGTGACCCGTAGTGGTGCACTCCTGACATAATGACCTGACATGACCTGATAGTGGCCCGTCGTGGCGCACTCCTGACAAGTACACTTGACCTGATAACCTGACATGTTATACCTTGATGAGCTGTTGCGACAGGCTACCTGACATGACATGACCTGTATAATTAATCCTGGACACCGTGGGTGATTGTGCTTGTACAAATAATCCAGTCATGTCTTGCATCATGTCTAGGAGGGGACTCCTGAGTACCACCGTCAGGAGTACCTACTAAAATGGACTAAGGTTAATAACTAGATTAACACATTAGTCATGAAGAGATTTCCCAGCTACAGGCAATCCCGTTACCTGGGCGCGCCTGGGATCTGTAGCCTGCCGTCGAGTAGGGCACATTTCCAGCACACTGTCATGTGTTGCACCCTTCAAGCTACTTAAGGGTACATGCGTTTCCTGGACGATGTACCCACCTGAATTCAACCCTAATCTTTCGACCTGGGTAACCTGGATGGTCTGCAGGGCCTGTGGCTGTGGAATAATCTCACTGCATCTTGTTAGTAACTAGGACTGTGATAACCCTAGTTAGTTAAAGTATCAAGCCGTAGGTCTTGCTTGGCCGTGAAATGATTGGATGGAGTCTAACAAGTCTAGTCTTGCCCTGATCTTGTTCCAGACTGTTATATGACCAGCATGCTTGTATTTATGTTCTCGATAAATGGTGAGAAACCAAGCTCCGTTCAGACGAAGGGTTACAACCCCGGTCCTTGTTTGGTTTACGGGTTGTAACCTAGCTATCTGAATAGTTCCATGGTTATCTCGTCGTATATCATCCTGGCATATTTTTCTTATTCCAGTTTTACCAGTTATTTATATTTCCTGTCTTTTACTATATTATTTATATTCCTGTGCTGATTGCTGGTTTTAGTTCTTAAGTGAAGCTCCTTTGTGGCACTTGCTCTTTCTGGGGTCTGACCCAGCTGGTTTTGTGTGGCCAGATTTCGGAGCAGCTCCGGAGGATCTACCGACTTTCCAGCCAGATGGTGGCCACTAGACGGAACCCTGGCAACGAGTGGGTTATTTTTGGCTCTCCCACTCTATTGTAAAAATTATTCTTTTGAGGCGTTTAGCCGACGAGCACCTGTTTAGCTCGATTGCACTTTACTTACTGTCTGCCTACGGGTTGTAACATGATTAACAGATCCTAGGGTTGATCATGTATGACTAAACTCTTGCTAGTCCCGACATTTTGTAATGACTAGCTTCATGATCAACTGAATATGTAATGTTTGGGACGCCTTACTATTGTATATTTAATGATCATACATCTTGTGACTTTTACTTACTTGCTTGTGATTGAGACACTAGGCTTGCTCATGACCTTAAGAGACTGTTGGCTTGTAGATAAACCCTCATGTATCCTAGACAGCCATGACCGTATAGCGAGGTGGGTTGCACTTCAATATACGTAGCTGGCTATGTCTGCCCCCGCTCTCCAGTATTCTGGTTCTGGGGCGTGACACAGTGGGCCGGGCTGCTTGGGGAGCAGCTCGGTTGGCTGGCTGTTACTGATTTTTATTTATTTCTTTTAACAAATAATACAATTATATATATATACCCATATATATATATATATACGTATATTTGCATATACATATATATACATACATATATACGCGCATATACATATATATATAATATATATGTATACATACACCACACACATATATATATTTATATATACGTACAAATACACTCACATATAATATTTCTTTATATATATTCGTATACATACAATATATTTATATATAAGCACACATGTACACATATACAAAATAATATATTTTCTATATACATACACATACACTTATGTATATATTTATATACACGTATACGTACGCACATATATTATATACATACATATATATACATATTCACATATACACATATATATTCACATATATATTTATATATCCAATTATTTAATCTATATATATATACACCAATATATATATAATTTAGATAAATTACATAGAGACGAAAATATTTGTTAATGGAAATTATTTACTAAATATTAATAAACATTATTTAATATCCAGAACTCATAATATATATATATTTAACTACAATTTGGGAAAAACGTCTACTAGGTTACTGAATTAAAATACTACCACCCAATGCATGTCTACACGGTCGTTTTGGGATGCACTACATGACTACCTGAACTTGGGCTTGGTTTGGGTCTAGCCTGGCCAATTTGGTTCAACCGGGTCACTCAACGTCAAATAATATAATAATAATAAATAATTAACTATTTATAATAGTCATGTCACAACTTGGCCTGGTTTTCCTAGTTAGGACATCCCTATGGCTAGGTTTTCCCGGGCATGACTAGTACACTAGTCAAGGCACACTGCTACATCTCCCGTGCCACAAATCCTAGTCGTCTAGTACTTCAAAACTCCACTATGGCTAAAGTCATATACCGTAATAATAACTAAATAATTAATTCTAAAATTCTAAAAATCACAATTTAAATCAAATGAAAAATAATAAAAAATAATTCAAGATTTTCGGAAAGGGGAGCTACAACTTCTATATGTCTGCCATATGATACAACTCCTTTTTCAAACAAATCCATATCGATATTTACCAACAGAAGTTTTCCTGCCAATGTAAATTAAAAAAATGCCTAAATTTGGTTATTGATCTAAGCCAATAGCATGTTACCTCTTATCTATGTTGACTCGTTTTAGTTTCCTCAAGTCATGAGATCTGTAGATGGTCATCTAAAAATAAACTAACATACTTATGTGCACAGATTACATTATTTTCTCTTATCTATTTGCTTTTAAACCGAAAAGAACAGACTGCATAAAGATGTGTCCATAGATAGGCTTAAGTAAATTCAACACCTTAACGACGACCAAGCCCTAAAGTATAGTCATTATTGCAATTTGACTTCCTCTTCTATCCCTCAACTCAATGTACAATGAATTCCTTTTGATCCGACATTAAAAACATGTCATCAATTCAGGAGTTACATTGCATCTTTTTTTAGTTACATTGCATCTTTTTTTATGTTATCCATGAAAGAGGCTTGAAGATGTCAATTCAAGACAACTAGAAGTAAACTGAAGTTATCCATGTGTGTCTTTATCCTTCCAAATTGTGTGCATAAAAATTATAAAAGGAATATATATAGATGGACGCATGGACAGATTGCTGTATAGAAATTTGGATGGTGCATTATATCATATAATGAACTTTCATACGTAGCTTATCCGTAGAGCTTCAATAGGTTAAAAATAGTAGACAACCAATATTGGAATTCTTACCATCTTTTCTCGTCTCTGTCAGCAAACCTGATGCATGCCTTTCTACAATCTTCAGATATCCATCAACTTCATGATCAGAAATATTAAACAAGACAATCTAACCATACTGGAATACTACCATGTAATGGCAGTTGCTCTCATTTACCAAACCAGCCTCCAGTCCGTGAAATACACAACTGTCACATCAGAAGAAATTTTCCAAAGCATCAATGATGAGGTAATGTGCAAACGACTATTGTATCTTGTTGTTGGATGTTCGCAGGATATCTTGTTCCTGGAAAGTTTACTATTAGTTTTGTAATAGTTAAAATTTGATAAATATATTTTGGTTGGGAGCTACTCTGGTTTGATCCTAGTTATGTACCTACCCAATTAATCTAAAAAAGAAAAAGATCGGAGGCAACAGGCATATGATCCCTAAATAAATTTTATAATTGAAACAGAATTGTGAAGTTATGCTTATGATCATAAGAAATGAGTCAGATATGGGTTTGATGGATGATATGTGTTTTGGAAAATTGTTACAAGATCCATTATCGAAGGGTAGTTAGTAATATGTATTGCTATAAAAGCGAGGCTTGTGTAAGAGGTTCTCTCGCATACATTTGTTGAGAAATCCATGTGGTTTACCAGCTTGCTTCAAGGACTAATGCCACTAACTGGCAGGAATCCTTCATAGAGAAACGTAGATAGATGTGATTTGAGTAAAATGTTCTTCTACTTCAGTAAAGTATTCTTTAGTCTAGATGGAGACAGTATAGTGTAAAACATGGAAAAAGAGTATAAGTTACTTGGTTTACCAAATTATTGAAGTGAATAATATTGCGCATCATCCAAACTGACTTGTGGAATGGGCAAAATTTGTCGTAACTGTCAGTCATCAAAAGGGATGCATTATAAAACTGCAGCACACTGTAGCAGCATATAGACAACAAGTGACTTGGATTATGCAGAGAGAACACTTCATAGAAGAAAAGCAATGACTTACGAAGTAAAGGCATTTTGTGCAAGGTACTCCTCCCTCAGGAGCTTAGCAGTCTCTAGGATAATTTTGTCAGTGTTTGCTAAATCATCTTTACCTACAAGCTGCAATATGAAGTTCTTATAAAAACCTGATAAAAAGCAAACATATAGTATCAAACAAATGCAAAATATAATTCTGGCCTAAAATTCAGTCAATATTTGAAAATGGATCGATAGAAGGTCTTATGTATGTAGATAGAATTATGAGAATATCAAGTGAAACATAAGAAGGGGAATATAAGCAGCAATGTTGATGGAAATAGCTATAAAATCTAAAAATGGAACTTCTTTATTATCATCACCATCATAGGAAAGAAGTCCGTTTTGATAATTTCCACCCTTCCTCATTATCTACTATTTTTTGCCCTTTTAATCCGTAAAAAAAACAATAATTTCCAACAGAAGCGTACAGGATACATAATGTACATATAGGTAGATGGAACAACAATATGCCGATTCAAAAGTTACACTAGCAGACTACTAAATGAAGTGTAGGAGTGATTACAAACCAATAGATGAATATAGTCTTTAATTGATTGATCCACATTCGAATGGACGAAGATTACAACCGGAACAGAAAGAAACCTGCACAAAAGGCCATTGGTCAAACAACAACAAAGCCCAATGTAATGTAAGGAGGATTCATTTCATTTCCTTCATTCACCTAAGAGTTACATTCCCGAAAGTGAGCAAGTCGCCCTCGTCAAGTTCGGCTTCGTTGCTGCTGCTACCTTTAGACGACAATTTAAGTGCCCTAGAACTCGAACCAGAACCAGAACCAGATGCCTTCTTTATAGATGTTCCAGTTTGGATATATTTACGACACGAACTTTGGAAGGGGTCCTCCCC
>JANAVB010013590.1:0-2500 GCA_029216955.1 Iris pallida
TCATTTCGACTCGAAAGTCATATCAAAAGGATAGTATACAAGGAGATGAGTTTAATGGGACATGATATGCCCACATGAAGATGGACTCGTCTGGACCTTGTACACAATTGTGGGAGGATAACAGCTAGTATTACACTCCGATATCAAAGTCATGGTAAGAAATGTCAAGGATTCAAAATAGAAAATGGAAGTTCAAGAGGTGATAATTAATGCACAAAGTAAAGGAGATCAGTTGAAGCACGAATTAAAATCAGTTACAGAATAAAATAATTTAGGGATACAGTTCTAGAGAGAAATACTGTTAAGGAACAATCAAATCATATTCAATATTACGAATGGTTAGAGAGTCACAATAAAAGATCTAGATTTGAGGAAAGCCAAGTATCATCTGCCTCTGAAACCATGAAGTTCACCTGATCATAATTGCCAATCGTATCTTTACCTTACTAGTCTCCCTATGATAATTCAATCCTCATATGTTTACCATCCAGATTTTACAACCTTCCGTTATCTAAATCCTTACCATGATCATCATAGGCAGTATTCTAAATTTTTAAAACATTTCTCATGAAGCATGCCCCTTCTTATTAAGAATCAATACTATTCATTTTAAATCAATTTCCATATTCATCACATTGTCCCAATTTAGATCCGAAACCTCTAACTCAAGTTTATGATATCTTTAAACTGTTTAAATTGTTTTCTCGTATCATTCAATTCACCAAAACCTCTAGGCCTTACAAATTTTATTTTCCATCGTAAATCAACTTCATATTTTCTTCGACATATACCCATGATATTATTCTCCTAATTTCTTCTTCTTCTTTTTCCTTAAATTTCACAACAATGTCCAAATTTCCATAGCCTTGTGTCTCCTCTATCCCTAGTCATTTCCTTACAATATCTTGTTCAATTTCATATCTTCATTGAATACCATTTAATTCACTTTTCCATTACTAACCTTCTTTAAAGCCTTACGGTAAAACTGCCCGAGAATCAATAACCAAAATTTTTAAAGTTCTCAAACTAGTTGACCTGAATATCCTCATCAGTTTTGAAATACACTTACGAATTTTTCATACCAAGTTTTCTCTAAATGTGGTTTGTTCCAGACTGGTAGTATACATCTCTTTGATTTCATCCTAGACCTTTACCACATATCATTCTCAAGTTTCCATGTTACATCCAACCTTTTGGATTCCTACAAAATCACCACACGATAACCAGTTCAATTTCCGAATACCTGATTTACGACACTTCCTCAACTTTTCCATGAAAAAATACGAAGACTCAAGGGTTACAAAGTATGCAGGTACGACAGAGTTTTAAAAAAAAGGGAATACAAAAAAAATGGTAAGGAAGGGATAATGAAGATCCGCTCAAAAGAGATGAACCAATCAAGATCAAATTTAAGAGGAAAATGAATTCAAATCGAAGTTCGTAATGAGATTCTCAAGGGTCGTCCCTGGAATCTCTCAAGGATCCAAAGTATGATGAGTATCTCTAATTCTAACACCTTATTTCTACTCTATAGCGGCTCGTAGCAGTACAACTAAGTCGTCGCGCTACTACGAAATCGCACAAATGCGAATCTGACCTGCATGGGCCACCACTAAAAACGTGTCACCCGCACCTAGCGTTAGGGCACGAGACGTGGGTACGTCCAGCCTACACCCGCAGTGTCGGCGGGTAGAAACGCTGTTCTAGGTCATAATCACATCAAACAATATGCTATACTCTCCGACGGAGGACAAACTCATAATGATATATCTCAATCACAACTCTAAAGATAGATAACGCACGATGAAATAGATAAGTAATCCACAGAGAGAGAATCAGGAGTGATAGTACAGAAAGTTCTATTAAACAAACTCAAGATTTCTAATACAACTCTAAGGCAACAATACAGAAAATGAACAACCTCTAGGTAAATACTCCAAGCTCTACCAGTGTCCTCTAGGCTAACTGTGAACTCCAAGTACCTGTAAAATTTATCAACAAACGAGCACATATCTCTCACAACAGTTCATAACAGGAATGGACATATAAAGCAAGCTATAGAAAATTATACATGAAACGCTGTAAAGAGAAATCAACATGAGAGAAGATATAACTGAGATATAAATATGATAAATAAAGAATATAACCTTCTACGTAAAACAGAGCATGAATTGGTTATGTAAACAGCTTGGGTTGCACATGCATACAACTACGGAAAGAACATGGATAACAACTACTGGGGATAATGATCACATAACCAACTACACTCTCCCTGCCCCAACCAATACACAAGGATCGAAGCATGTTATGTTATTGCACATGGATAACAACTACTGTATACATGGGACTCATATGGTCATGAGTGTACATGAATAACACATGAGTGCACATGGATAAAAGTGAATACTGGAGTACATGATGAACATGATAAAGTACATGAAACATGACATACTCGATGTATCCGAGGGGATAACATCGCATGAAAAGATCCATAGGGTAC
>JANAVB010013590.1:7500-36386 GCA_029216955.1 Iris pallida
AATGAGGGTGACAACTCTACCCACCTTCAAAGGATTCCGTCCTCGGAATTTAATCAAGGAGCTAGAGATTGCCACGACAAGCTATACTAAGCACAGGCAAGCTACACTAAGCAGTTCAATCATACAATCATACAATGCAAGCAAGGAAGGGAAAGCGTAAGGCATAAGAAAGACATTATACCTCACGAGTCAAACAGGTAGGGATATCGCGATCGGATGTCGTCCTCACGCTCCCACGTTGACTCACCTAGAGAGTAATGACCCCAAGCAATACGGACTAAGTTAATAGTCTTGTTCTTGAGCGTCTTTTCTCTCCGGTCCAATATAGACACGGGCCTCTCCTCATACGAAAGGTTGGTACCAACAACCAATTCCGAATGATCTAGGATATGGCTCGGGTCTGGGATGTACCGTCTTAATTGGGATACATGGAATACATCATGTACCTCACTTAACGACGGCGGAAGAGCGAGACGATAGGACACATCGCCTACTCGCTCTAGAATATCGAACGGCCCTATATACCTAGGACTAAGCTTTCCCCGCACGCCAAAACGAATGACGTCGCGGGTAGGCGAGATCCTAAGGAATACATGGTCGTCGACGGCAAATTCTAAGGGACGCCGATGAGCATCGGCCCAATGGCGCTGGCGATCCTGAGCAACTCGGAGGTGATATCTGACTTTCCTGACCACTTCAACCGTCTGAAAAATCAGTTTTAGACCGAGCATCTGCCTCTCTCCGACATCGTCCCATGCTAACGGGGATCTGCACTTCCTACCATACAGAGCCTCGAAGGGTGCCATCTGGATACTGGCCTGGAAACTATTGTTGTACGAGAATTCCACCAGGTACAGGTGATCCTTCCACGAACCGCCGAAGTCAAGGGTACACGACCGCAATATATCTTCGAGAGTTTGTATAGTACGCTCTAACTGCCCATCTGTCTGCGGATGATACGCTGAGCTGAACTTGAGACGAGTCCCCAAACTTTGATGAAGACTGCGCCAGAAGTGCGATGTGAATCTCGTATCCCTGTCTGATACTATGCTGACTGGCACTCCGTGAAGTTGGACGATCTGCCTGAGATACATCTCTGCTAGCTGCGCCGTCGACTGTCCAACTCTAAATGGAAGAAAGTGTGCCACCTTGGTAAGCCTGTCTACAATGACCCAAATAGCATCTCTGCCTGCCGGAGATCTGGGTAACCCAGTCACGAAATCCATGGTTATGTGTTCCTGTCATGCCCCAGAACTAGAATACCGGAGAGCGGGGGCAGACATAGCCAGCTACGCAATTCTAAAGTACGTTGATACTCTGAAATCACGTATAAGCTGTCAAGACATGGGGGTTACTCTACATGCCATCAGTCAATCCTATGGTTTAACAATCCTAGGTATCTCAATCACAGGCAATTATACAAGAGCAAGAGTACGATCATCATACATACAATAGTAAGGCGTCCCGAACCATATATACATGACTGATCATGAAGCCAGTACCACAGAACTGATGACTAGCTAGAATATTAGTCGTACATGATAAGGACTAGCTATAGTCTAAAATACACATATCATGTTTATGCCCGTAGGCTACAATATCAAGGAAAATACCAAAACACGAGCTAAACACGTGCTCGGGGCTAAACGTTACAAGAAGAGAATTTACATATCAGTGGAAGAATGAAGAAGAGCCCACTGAGGCACTCTGGTGCTCCGGCTGGTCACCGTCGAGTGAATGGTGCGGTAGATCCTTCGGGCTCTTCTATCAGAACCTGGCCATACAAAACCAGTGGGGTCAGACCCCAAATAGCAAGTACCACAAAGGAGGACGAACAATGTACTTAAAACTAGCAATCATAGGCAATCAACAGAGAGAGAAAGCAATAAGTAAGGGAGGATCGAGATTCGTGCAGTACCAATGCACTTAACCCGAACATAAGAAGGAAGTAAGTAAAGCATTTAGTAAACACAATTAAAAGTAGACTTGTTAAGCAAACGATCTTTTAAGAGTTTATGCAAAGCAAGGAGTCATATGAACAGGTGAGATAAAGTAACTAGAGAACATATTAAATAACTAGAGCTAGGCAATATACGAAGAGAGGACGAAAGCACTATTCCGGAAGCCAGGTTACAACCCTTAAACCAAACAAGGACCGAGGTTGTAACCCTTCGCCTGAACAGAACTTGGTCTCTGATCATTTATTGCTAAAGGTGACAATCATTAGGTGACACTCAGAGAGTGACAAACAGGGAGTGACAATACAGAGTATAATACATTAGAGTGACAATCATTGCAATCATTATCCTGGAAACAATTAGGAACTGGATCCAAACAAGACTTAGACTGGGAAGGTGATATACGATGAGATAACCATGGGACTATTCAGATAACCAGGTTACAACCCGTAAACCAAACAAGGACCGGGGTTGTAACCCTTCGTCTGAACAGAACTTGGTTTCTCCCACCATTTATCGACAAGATAAAGTAAGAAATCAGGACATGTAACAACCAAGTACAAGATCAAGACAAGACTAGACTGATCGAACTTTATCCAACATTCACGGCCAAGCAATAAGTACGGCTTAATACTTTAACTAACTAGGGTTATCACAGGCCTAATTACTAGCAAGATGCAGTGAGATTATTCTACAGCCACAAGCCCTGCAGACCATCCAGGTTAACCAGGCGAATATTAGTACAATAAGGGTGCAACACATAACCGTGTGCTGGAAGTGTGCCCTACTCGTCGGCAGGCTACAAATCCACAAGCGCACCCAGGTAACGGGATTGCCTGTAGCTGGGAAATCTCTTCATGACTACTGGATTATTCTAGTTGTTAACCTTAGTCGATTTCAGTGGGTACCCCTGACCGTGGTACTCAGAGGTCCCCGTCCTAGACATGATGCAAGACAAGACGGGTTCATTTGTACAAGCACAATCGTCCACGGTGTCCAAGTTATTCAATCTTGTCAAGTCGCGTTAGCCGTCGCAACAGCATTCGAGATATATCATGTCAGGTTTATCACGTCAAGAGTGCGCCACGGCAGGCCACTATCAAGAATTATCATTATCACTTATCAAGAGTGCGCCACGACGGGCCACTATCAAGAATTATCATTATCACTTATCAAGAGTGCGCCACGACGAGCCACTATCAAGAATTATTAATCATCTTGTTACCAATCTGGAGTGCACTACAACGGGTCACCATCGTGTCAAACAATTTCATTCATTTAAGAAATAACAAGCTATTAAGTAGGTCGTCGCAATATAGGCCAAGAATAGAAAGGTACAGTACAATCAGGAGCTCCATATTAAAATAAAAGAAACTTGCACAGTTAGTTAATATTATATATATATATTCTTGAAGCCAAGGAAAAACTCTACAACTTTTATGTTGGGAGTTGGAAGAAATTCGAGCCATAATTCAGTCATTTAGAACATATAACAGTTAGAAATAGTCAAAATATGCATTATGCGGCCTATTCTGCGACATGCATGCAACCGCGACACCATATGCAGCTCAACTGCGACATGATATGCGCCTACTGCGATATGATATGCGCCTCATGCGGCTCAACTACGACATGGTATGCGCCTACTGCGACATGCGCCTCATGCGGCTCAACTGCGACATGATATGCGCCTACTGCGACATGCAGTTCTTGCAACATGCGTCTACTGCGACATGATATGCGCCTACTGCGACATGCGCCTCATTGCAACATGCGCCTACTGCGACATGCGCCTTCTGTAACATGCTGTGCGGCTACTGCGACATGCGCCTCATTGCAACATGCACCTACTGCGACATGCGCCTTCTGCGACATGCTGTGCGGCTACTGCGACATGCGCCTCATTGCAACATGCGCCTACTGCGACATACGCCTCATTGCAACATGCGCCTACTGCGATATGCGCCTTCTGCGACATGCTGTACGGCTACTGCGACATGCGCCTCATTGCAACATGCGCCTACTGCGACATGTGCCTCATTACAACATGCGCCTACTGCGACATGCGCCTTCTGCGACATGCATGTTCGTGCTGCAGATGAACATAGAAATGACTAGAATTGCTTTTGGCCATAACTTCCTCATCCGAAGTCGAAATCAAGCGAAACAAAAGCCAAAACTGCATGAAATTAAATTCTCTACAACATGGATCAATTAGTTTTCGTAAATAAGTAAGTTTGGTAGATCAAAACCCAAGAAAACCGAAAATAATATAAACTTAGATCTACAAGAATCCACCCGGTAAAATCAAAAACTCCAAGTTCTAAACATGCTTAGAATCATGCAAGAAAGAAGATGGAACAATCAAAAGTAAATTTGTTCAACGTTCGGCAAGGTGTACTTGCCTCTCCTCCTTGGTGAAGAAGGAAAGAAGAAGAAGAAGAAGATGGAAAAATGAAAATGAATAATGGAGGAGAGAGAGTGGTAGGTGGCTTATATAACAAGCCCAAGCAATCTCCACCATTCATTCCTCTCCACTCAATCTAAACCATACACCTCTCTCATAAGGAACCAACTAAACCAAACCAAGTCCAAGCCAAACCAAACCATGTTAAACCAAACCAATAAAACCAAGTCAAATCAAATTAAAACCAAGTCATGATTCATACCAAAATAAATGAAACAAGCCAGTATACGGGTCACCCGACAATTGTCAGAAATTCGTACAATGACAATTCAGCAACTTTTAAATATTCTCAAAATTCAGGAAATACGAAATACAGTTCAAATAAATATGTATCCGTATAAAATACTGATACAGTGAGGCGGGCCTCACAACTCTCCACCCCTTAGAAAAATTCCGTCCTCGGAATTTCCTGAGGCTAGTCGAGCAAGATAACAAAACAAAAGCTCCAGGAACTCAACAATCTCAATAAATCAAGCACGGCATATAAGTAAAGTAAAACAATCAGTAATGTAATTAAATGCGTAAGCGGTAAATAAATGCACAAGAACAAATACAATCATGATCAAGAAGGGCTGGAGGCATATGGATCAATATGTCTCCTGAGACAGTTGTGTAAAAACCAACGTCCTCGCTGGCCTAAGCTGACTCCCAAAAATGGATAAAAGTCAAGCCTCAAGGTAAGTCGGTACCAATGACTTAGTTCAAGACATGACTCTACCCAGGACGTATCATCGTAGTTGAAACGGATGCATAAACTTATCACCTATCTCAAGATACGAAGACAGAAGAGACTGGCTGATCGAGATGGACTGATATCTCTGCCTGCATGCTGAGACTGATCCTCCATAACTGGCCTGGCTAAAGAATGCTGAGCTGTCCTCGGCAAAACACGAACAAGATAATCAGAAGGATGAAGAACAGTGCCCTTGAAAGTTGAAGGACACAAGATCAAATCATGGGAACAGGAATGACCAACGATCAAAACAGATATCAAGTCAAGTATCAGAGATAGAGAATAATCCGAAGGAGATCAATAAAGATAATCGTGATTGAGATATCTAAACATGGTAACCCCCACAAATCTGAAAATCGAGACCTGCGTGGGCCACCACTAAAACCATGTCACGCCCCAGAACCAGACTACCGGAGAGCGGAGGCAGACATAGCCAGCTACGCAATTCCAAAGTACGTTAATACTCTGAAATCACGTATAAGCTGTCAAGACATGGGGGTTACTCTACATGCCATCAGTCAATCCTATGGTTTAACAATCCTAGGTATCTCAATCACAGGCAATTATACAAGAGCAAGAGTACGATCATCATACATACAATAGTAAGGCGTCCCGAACCATATATACATGACTGATCATGAAGCCAGTACCACAGAACTGATGACTAGCTAGAATATTAGTCGTACATGATAAGGACTAGCTATAGTCTAGAATACACATATTATGTTTATGCCCGTAGGCTACAATATCAAGGAAAATACCAAAACATGAGCTAAATACGTGCTCGGGGCTAAACGTTACAAGAAGAAAATTTACATATCAGTAGGAGAATGAAGAAGAGCCCACTGAGGCACTCTGGTGCTCCGGCTGGTCACCGTCGAGTGAATGGTGCGGTAGATCCTTCGGGCTCTTCTATCAGAACCTGGCCATGCAAAACCAGTGGGGTCAGACCCCAAATAGCAAGTACCACAAAGGAGGCCGAACAATGTACTTAAAACCAGCAATCATAGGCAATCAACAGAGAGAGAAAGCAATAAGTAAGGGAGAATCGAGATTCGTGCAGTACCAATGCACTTAACCCGAACATAAGAAGGGAGTAAGTAAAGCATTTAGTAAACACAATTAAAAGTAGACTTGTTAAGCAAACGATCTTTTAAGAGTTTATGCAAAGCAACTAGTCATATGAACAGGTGAGATAAAGTAACTAGAGAACATATTAAATAACTAGAGCTAGGCAATATACGAAGAGAGGACGAAAGCACTATTCCGGAAGCCAGGTTACAACCCTTAAACCAAACAAGGACCGAGGTTGTAAACCTTCGCCTGAACAGAACTTGGTCTCTGATCATTTATTGCTAAAGGTGACAATCATTAGGTGACACTCAGAGAGTGACAAACAGGGAGTGACAATACAGAGTATAATATATTAGAGTGACAATCATTACAATCATTATCCTGGAAACAATTAGGAACTGGATCCAAACAAGACTTAGACTGGGAAGGTGATATACGATGAGATAACCATGGGACTATTCAGATAACCAGGTTACAACCCGTAAACCAAACAAGGACCGGGGTTGTAACCCTTCGTCTGAACAGAACTTGGTTTCTCCCACCATTTATCGGCAAGATAAAGTAAGAAATCAGGACATGTAACAACCAAGTACAAGATCAAGACAAGACTAGACTGATCGAACTTCATCCAACATTCACGGCCAAGCAATAAGTACGGCTTGATACTTTAACTAACTAGGGTTATCACAGGCCTAATTACTAGCAAGATGCAGTGAGATTATTCTACAGCCATAAGCCCTGCAGACCATCCAGGTTAACCAGGCGAATATTAGTACAATAAGGGTGCAACACATAACCGTGTGCTGGAAGTGTGCCCTACTCGTCGGCAGGCTACAAATCCACAAGCGCGCCCAGGTAACGGGATTGCCTGTAGCTGGGAAATCTCTTCATGACTACTGGATTATTCTAGTTGTTAACCTTAGTCGATTTCAGTGGGTACCCCTGACCGTGGTACTCAGAGGTCCCCGTCCTAGACATGATGCAAGACAAGACGGGTTCATTTGTACAAGCACAATCGTCTACGGTGTCCAAGTTATTCAATCTTGTCAAGTCGCGTTAGCCGTCGCAACAGCATTCGAGATATATCATGTCAGGTTTATCACGTCAAGAGTGTGCCACGGCGGGCCACTATCAAGAATTATCATTATCACTTATCAAGAGTGCGCCACGACGGGCCACTATCAAGAATTATCATTATCACTTATCAAGAGTGCGCCACGACGGGCCACTATCAAGAATTATTAATCATTTTGTTACCAATCTGGAGTGCACTACAACGGGTCACCATCGTGGCAAACAATTTCATTCATTTAAGAAATAACAAGCTATTAAGTGGGTCGTCGCAATATAGGCCAAGAATAGAAAGGTACAGTACAATCAGGAGCTCCATATTAAAATAAAAAAAACTTGCACAGTTAATTAATATTATATATATATATTCTTGAAGCCAAGGAAAAACTCTACAACTTTCATGTTGGGAGTTGGAAGAAATTCGAGCCATAATTCAGTCATTTAGAACATATAACAGTTAGAAATAGTCAAAATATGCATTATGCGGCCTATTCTGCGACATGCATGCAACCGCGACACCATATGCAGCTCAACTGCGACATGATATGCGCCTACTGCGACATGATATGCGCCTCATGTGGCTCAACTATGATATGGTATGCGCATACTGCGACATGCGCCTCATGCGGCTCAACTGCGACATGATATGCGCCTACTGCGACATGCGGTTCATGCAACATGCGCCTACTGCGACATGATATGCGCCTACTGCGACATGCGCCTCATTGCAACATGCGCCTACTGCGATATGCGCCTTCTGCGACATGCTGTACGGCTACTGCGACATGCGCCTCATTGCAACATGCGCCTACTGCGACATGCGCCTTCTGCGACATGCTGTGCGGCTACTGCGACATGCGCCTCATTGCAACATGCGCCTACTGCGACATGCGCTTCATTGCAACATGCGCCTACTGCGACATGCGCCTCATTGCAACATGCGCCTACTGCGACATGCGCCTTCTGCGACATGCTGTACGGCTACTGCGACATGCGCCTCATTGCAACATGCGCCTACTGCGACATGCGCCTCATTGCAACATGCGCCTACTGCGACATGCGCCTTCTGCGACATGCATGTTCGTGCTGCAGATGAACATAGAAATGACCAGAATTGCTTTTGGCCATAACTTCCTCATCCGAAGTCGAAATCAAGCGAAACAAAAGCCAAAACTGCATGAAATTAAATTCTCTACAACATGGATCAATTAGTTTTCGTAAACAAGTAAGTTTGGTAGATCAAAACCCAAGAAAACCGAAAATAATATAAACTTAGATCTACAAGAATCCACCCGGTAAAATCAAAAACTCCAAGTTCTAAACATGCTTAGAATCATGCAAGAAAGAAGATGGAACAATCAAAAGTAAATTTGTTCAACGTTCGGCAAGGTGTACTTGCCTCTCCTCCTTGGTGAAGAAGGAAAGAAGAAGAAGATGAAGATGGAAAAATGAAAATGAATAATGGAGGAGAGAGAGTGGTAGGTGGCTTATATAACAAGCCCAAGCAATCTCCACCATTCATTCCTCTCCACTCAATCTAAACCATACACCTCTCTCATAAGGAACCAACTAAACCAAACCAAGTCCAAGCCAAACCAAACCATGTTAAACCAAACCAATAAAACCAAGTCAAATCAAATTAAAACCAAGTCATGATTCATACCAAAATAAATGAAACAAGCCAGTATACGGGTCACCCGACAATTGTCAGAAATCCGTACAATGACAATTCAGCAACTTTTAAATATTCTCAAAATTCAGGAAATACGAAATAAAGTTCAAATAAATATGTATCCGTATAAAATACTGATACAGTAAGGCGGGCCTCACAGTTTCCATTTCCATTCTGGGATCGGTAAAGGTTGAAGAAGTCCAGCTGGCCTCTGATGTTCAGCCTTGACTTGTTGGCAAACCAAACATCGAGAGACATACCGGACTATCTCCCTCTTCATACCATTCCACCAAAAGTGCTGACGAATATCTCGGTAAGGTCAAGCCTATTGTCTCAATCTCAAGCAATTAACAGAGTTACAAGATGTTAGAGCATCAAATATATATATATAAGGCATCCCAAATATTACATATCGGATGATCATGAAGCTAGTCGTACAAAATGATAGGACTAGCAAGAGTTCGGTCATACATGATCAACCCTAGGATTTGTTAATCATGTTTACAGTCCGTAGGCAGACAGTAAGTAAATGTGCATCGAGCTAACAGGTGCTCGTCGGCTAAACGCCTCAAAAGAATAAATTTACATATAAGTGGGTGAAAACAAAAGGGAAAACCCACTCGTAGCCCGGGTTCCGTCTAGTGTTCACCATTGGGCTGGAAGCTTGGTAGATCCTCGGGAGCTGCTCCGAAATCTGGCCACACAAAACCAGCTGGGTCAAACCCCAGAAAGAGCAAGTGCCACAAGGAGGCCACAAATAAGAACAAAAGCCAGCATATCATAACGTAAAGAATTAAAAGAAAGTATAAGTAGTAAAGTACACAGGGCGATAAACGACTAGGGACGTGGAACCATTCCGGGAGCCAGGTTACAATCCTTAAACCAAACAAGGACCGGGATTGTACCCCTTCGTCTGAATAGCTCACTGTCTCTACCCACTTATCGTTAGAGATAAGTAAAACAATCATGATCAAGAGTTCTAGGTACAAGGGCTAGACAAGACTTAGACAGGGCTGGACACCATTCATTCACAATCGGCCAAGCAAGTACTACGGCTTACTACTTTAACTAACTAGGGTTATCACAAGCCTAATTACTAACAAGATGCAAGTGAGAAACTCCCAGTCCCAAGCCCTGCAGACTATCCAGTTATCCTTCCGCGGGTTGAGAGTTATAGGTGGGTACATTGCCCGGAAGACAAATGTACCCTTAGGTGACTTAGAGGGTGCAACACATGACAGTGTGCTGGAAATGTGCTCTACTCGTCGGCAAGCTACAAGTCCATTAAAGCGCCCAGATAACGAGATTGCCTGTGACTGGGAATTCTCCATGTTCTAGTTTGATCTAATCATTAGCCTAATCCAATTTAGCGCGAGTCCCTGGCCGTGGTACCCAGGAAGTCACGTCCTAGACATGATGCAAGACAAGACAAGTGGATTATACAAGCAAGCAAGCAGGAGCACCCACGGTGTCAAGGCAGGTCAAGTTAAGTTATCAAGTCAAGTCAAGTCAGGAGTGCGCCGCCACGGCCACTATCAAGTTATCAAGATAATTCATGCCAGGTTGGTCATGTCAGGAGTGCACCACTACGGATCACTGCCATGTTATGCTAGTTCCTTGTCATACCAGGCCATATACAATAGTCATTCCAACATATTAAGTAAAATCAAGTTTATGACAAAAGGCGTAAGGATATAAAATGGGCGTAAAATATCTAATAGAATATCAATATACAGGGCTATAGAAGAGCCAAGCTTAAGAAAAAATAAAACCAAATCTCCATAATTGGACAGATTGTGCAAGGGTCCCTGGGGTTGGATTACGCAGGGTTTGTACTGCGCAGGGAAGAGCTGCGCAAGGGTTGCCTTGCGCATAGGGTCAAGGGGGCACAGGGTTAATAGGATTGGGTTGCACATGATATGGACTGCACAGTATTTAGACTGCGCAGTGAGTGGGTTGCGCAGGACTGTCTTGCGCAAGGGTTGCCTTGCGAAAGGGTTAGACTGCGCAGGGGTCGGCTTGCGCATGGCTGGCTTGCACATGGATGGCTTGCGCCAGCGCAATCCAGCGCAGCGCAAAGCACTGGCTGAGGTCATGCGCAATCGGCCCTGCGCTAAAGAGCACAGGCCGGGGGTGCGCAATCGGCCATGCGCTAAAGAGCGCAAGACAGAGGGATGTTCTTCCTGGCCGAGAGCAAGTCCAAGAACACCAAGAACTTCAATTCTTCATAACTTAGCCAAATCAAAACCAAATCTAGATTTTCAAAGGTCTAACTTGAGTAAAATTGAATTCTCTTCCACATGGAAGCATCAAAACAAGCAAAAATCAAAGTTTAATAGATCAAAACCAAGGATTTCCAAAAATAATCAAAACTTAGATCTAGAACAATGGAGACTCCAAATCACAAAATTTCAAGTTCTAATGTTGATCTACATGTCCTAATCTATCAAATGGACAAATAAATTTGGGTGCTTATTTGTTGGCAAGGTGCACTTGCCTATGGTATGGTGTTGTGTGGAAGAAGGAAGAAGAAGAAGTTGAAAGAAATTAATGGAGTTATGGAGGAGAGAGAAAAGGTTGGTGGGTTTTAATGAGGGTGGTTGTGATGGAATGGAGGTGGAGAATAGGCTAAGGTGTTCCACTCATGATGAACCAAACCAAACCAAACCAACTCCACAAAATAAAACCAAGCCATGGTCCAAACCCATTTACGAGAAACCAAAATCCACAAGTCGAGAAAATAAAATACGTGCCAAAAATCAAATACGAGCATAAATACGAAATACGGGAAATGAGGGTGACAGTTGTAATCATCAAGCTACAATCTCACCTTCCTGTCGTGGACCAACTCTTTAGAAGAAATTCGAATCCACGCCTTCTGTACCAGGACCCCCCGTCAAGCTACAAATATACATATATATATATATATATACATATATATATATATATATATATATATATATATATTTATATATATATATATATATATATATAGGGTCGTTCTACAATACATCCGCTGAAAATGGATGTATTGATACATCCGAAATCTGGACCGTTGGATGTTGATCCAATGGTTTGGATTGAATAATAGTGTAGAAACATCATTTAATGCTGATTTAGACTTTTGACCTGTTGGTAACTTGCTTTAGCAGGTCATTCTTTACTTGAATTTTTTCAATGAACACCCTAAATTAACTCACATTTACTCTCTCAAAAGTCCATCCAATTTAATATTTCGTAATTTTTTTTGGTTACAGGCCGTCGTGGTGGTGGTGTTGGTGGTTGTGGTGGAAAGAGAAACGGAGATGAAGAAGAAAATAAGAATCGGTCCGGATCGCGTCGAACGTCGTCGAGCCCTCCTAGAACAACGAGGAGTATCAGCTGCGCCGAGAAGAATCGTTCCGCTTCGCGTCGGACGTCGTCGAAACCTCCTCAAACAAGAAGAAGTACCAGCGGCGCCGCTCTAATTTTTACTGTCCATGCCATTGTCAGAAATCTTATTTTTTATCTAATAATTTTATATTTTGTTAATAAAGCTACATGTCACGGTGGTGGTGGTGAACTGAGAAAACCTGCTTCTGAGGACGGGCGGATCATCTGCTCACTTATTTAAAAAATATATATGTATTGATCGGACGAAATATTTTTTACTTTTCTAATGATAATTTTTTCGAAGAGAATATTTTATTTGGACGGTGAATGGCCATTCTCTTTGCTTTTAACACGGAGGATGGTCATTCTCTTTGCTTTTAACACGGCGAATAGACGGAGAATGGCCATTCTTTTTGTTTTTCACACGGCGAATGGACGGAGAATGGCCGTTCTCTTTGCTTTTAACACGGCAAATAGACGGAGAATGGCCATTCTCTTTGCTTTTCACACGGCGAATGGACGGAGAATGGCAGTTCTCTTTGCTTTTAACACGGAGAATGGCCATTCTTAAGGAGAATGGCCATTCTCCGTTCCTTTAACATGGAGAATGGCCATTCTCCGTTCTTTGAAAAACGGAGAACGGACACTCTGTGCTTTTAATAAAGTATGGTACATTTAGGACTGGAAATGTTCAAGTATCTCATATTTTTTTACCAAATATTTACAGTATTTTTAATATCATTTACCATAGTACATTCATTTAATATTAAATCATTTTCAAGATAATCTAAATATCATTTTATCAGGCTTCCACTGTATGGCTGAACAAAATTTCTTACGAATGTTTGAATATAATTAACCTACTATCAAAGAGAATTTTTCTTACATTATATTATGCATTACACTGGCATCGACTTCATACTGATGGCATCGATGTACTGATGACAATAACAAAGGATGAACAGGCAGGATTACAATTATGTTTCCTCAAAAACAAGGGATGAACAAGCAGGATTACAATTTTGCTTCAGCAATAACAAGGGATGAAGAGGCACTGGCATCGAATTCATACTGATGGCATCGATGTAATGATTTTTTACAGAAAGCAAAATACATTACAATCAAATAAAGTTTCAGTGATCCCAGGAATGCATCCGTAATGAGGCCACCTGTAAACCCTAGCAATGCACCTAGGACTCATGAAATCTGTGATGGGCATCTGCAAATCAAAGAAATACACCAAAATATCAATATCATCTATGAAGGCCAACTGCCAACCAAATAACGCTTCAACCAAAAAATCATAATCAAATTAAGTATACTTTCAAAGTCCAATAAACTGCATAATTTACGTTACAGTAATCTGCATAATTCACGTTACAGTAATCTGTCCAATCCACGTTACAGTAATCTGCCCAATCCACGTTAGTAATTCAACATAGAACCTGCATAATTCATAATACAATAATCCAAATAAATATCAGATCTACTCTAAATTCAAGACCATATTATATTTTCAAAACAAATTACGAACTATGCACTTAGTACAAGCGAAAAGTTTAGTCTTACAATATTTCAAACATAAAATTTAGTTTGTCCGCCATGACCAACAAATATTCAGAACCATATTACAAGTCAAATATTACATCCAAATTGAAATAAGAGACATTCAAAACTCAAAAGATGAATCTTCATAGCCGTCTCCATCTTCTTCTTCTTGTTTCTTTTTCTTTTTTTTCTACTTCTTTTTTCTCAAAATATCCTTCACCTACACCTTGAGGGACGGATTAAGAAAAATTATAGTCAGTATTGACTCACTTTATATGTAGAAATGACATCCAGAAACATAAATAGAAGTATCAAAGTGATGGCTAGCATTAAAGTGTCAATGTGCACAGTGTGTATTTTTACATAAGAGTTTGGGCTAGCCCCATTTACCTTCTTCACGAGGGAAGAAAAATCTTATTCTTGGTCAGCAAATTCAACCTCCATCTGGTTAATCTTATCCAGAATCAATTTCTGGTTGTCGGATATAGTCTTCATCTCTTTGAAGACATTCTCAAAGTTTGCAGCAACAAAATTGTATAGGTCATCAACCATGTCCTTAGTGTTTTTGATTCCATAAGTTGATGGTTTTCCAGATGTTGATGGTTTGCTTGCAGCTGCTGCCCGTTTTCCAAACATTCGAGTGAAGGTTAGTTTTCTCATGGGGCCTTTGTTTTTAATATAAATATCCCCTGCTAAGCTTGGGACAGAATGTTTATTAGCCATCGAGCATACAAATCCTCCGAAAGGGAGAGCTGTCCTTGCAGTTGGTTTTCCTACGAGATGCATCATTCTACTGAACATGTAGGAACCTATATCCATCCTTTTTTTCTTCCCCATATAATAAAGAAATTTTACTCTCTCGGGATGGATGGAAAACTCATGTCCAGTAGGGTTGAGTGTTTGAGATACGTAGGCATGCAACAATTTATACAAAGTTTTTAATTGATCTTTGTATACATTTTGAGGGGTCTTAGCACCCATCGAAACACCTGTAATCTCATGAATTGCATCCGTCATGGAAACATTATCAATATCTTTCATATCAAACTCAGGAACTGGATCAAATCCATAAAATTCGTTGATGACAGCAGCATTTACCCTAATCAGTTTTCCTCTCAGAAACACCAGTGGTTGATCCTCTTTTTTTTCTTTAATTTCAGCCGAAAGATTTGAGTAAAATTCTCTTACTATTGTTTGGAAGATTTTTTCCAGACAGGATTTGTTCAGTTTCTCCAATTGATAGAATTTTAATATATCCAGGAAAGCTTCATCTTCGACATCATCCATCTTAATTGATCTTTCAGGCATAACAGCCTTTTTCTTGAAATATTTAATGTAAATCTTCTTAGTTTTTGAGTCTTTAAATTTTTTTTACCCTCCTCTCCAACCTGGGACTTATTTGATGATTGCTCTTCCTCTTCATTTTTCTCTTCTGATGAGGATTCAAAATCCACAGAGTACGCTGATGACTCTGTATCCATTGCCACCTTAGCCTTCGCTTGAGTACGCCTTCGATCTTCATAAGTTGAGTCTTCCGACGACTCTGTATCGAAGATAGATTTTCCGGTCTTTGTCGAGCAATGAGTATTTTTAGCCTTTTTTGCACGTGGCTTGGCTGCCGCCTCCGCCTTCATCGTCGCTGCCGCCGCCGCTGCTTCCACCGCTGCCCTTTCGGCCTCTGCCCTAGCGACCATAATCTTGGTTTTCGCCGCCCTTGCAAGTTCTGCCCTTCGGGCCTGTATCGCATTCCTTTGTGGATTCTTCTCCTTCGACGACGGTCATTGTTTCTTCGGCGACATTTTGATTAGAAGAGGGTTTGGGAGAGGGTTTGGGAGAAGGAAGAGGGTTTGAGAGAAGTAGAGGGAAAATTCGACCGTCTTATGTGACCTTGGGAAGTGGAAAAAATTAGAATAGTTTTGAGTCTTAAATTAATTTTTTACTATTATTACTAGTATAAGACGGTCGATTTTATTACTATTAAATTTAAAAAACTACTTTCCAAAATTATATTTATTACTATTATTACTAGTATATATCCATGTGAAATCACTACATAAATCTTTGGGATTTTGAGACCCTAATTTTAAAAACTACTTTCCAAAATTAAATTTATTACTATTATTACTAGTATATATCCACGTGTTCCGTATAAATTATTGAAAAATTTGGCAAAAAAAATATGGTGGAAACATGTTTATTTAAAAAAATTTGACAACATATTTAAGAATGTGAAGTTTAATCTCAATATTTCCATGTTTCAAATATTTGATTAAATTTTTGAAAATAAGAAGACTATGTACTCGAAAAGAGTAAAATTGAAACACGCAAAGTTGTCCTCTATTTTACTTTGTAATCATATTTAAGATGGATTTGACGGCAAGATTGACGCTGGCAGCATAATCAATTCTATGACGTAACAAGTCATTGATGGGGATATCGTCGCTGATATATGGATTTGACGTAACAAGATTTTTTAATTATAAAGAGCAATGCTATAGTTAGCAAATGGGTGTAAGTTGTCAGAAGGTTGTAAAAGTTTGATTGTAGCCGAAAACAAATTGAGTTAACAAAATATTATATTTCATTAAATCCCAGCTTCGTCGTCGGAACATTCTCCGGAGAAGTATACAAGAGGAGGACAAAAAACTGTAAAAAAAAAAGTCTAGCCCTCATTGGCCTTGCGGAGGATCTCCGCAAAGTCCTGCAGGGTGCGTACACCCGCCCTATGGCACAGGCGGCGAAACGCTTTCCTCTTCTCCAGAGAATCTCGTTCCTCCGGAGTGATCGGCAACAGGTCAAAGTTGGGCGCCGGATGAAGAGGTCGAGCGATGACCTCCAGTGACAACCCGCAGGAGGTCAGGAAGTCCGCAGCCTCTGCCAGCCAGTCATGGGCCGGAGGCGGCGCAGAGGGTGCTCCATGCGGAGAGGCTCGGCGACGACTGGAAGAAGACTCTGGCAATGGTTCCCAACCAGATGATCTTTTTGGAGCCATGTTAAATGTGCAACCTACTCAGATGAATGGGGACCCCAATGTATATATATACACGTTCCAAACCGACTCTTCCTATTCCTTATTGGAAGTTGGGGATATAATGCTACAGTTACAACCAAATGCTTACAACACTCTTACAACCTTCACCCATTACTGACATGTAGGCCATGGCCCACATGTCTGCAATGGGTGAAGGTTGTAAAAGTGTTGTAAGCATTTGGTAGTAGACTTAGCATTATTGATGTCTTTTCAGGCTTAGTTGGTTGTGCTGTTTGGCTTTTACATGGAAGGCCTAGGTTTGAGTCTGGTGTTTGGGTTCTGTAGAATTTTTCTATTGTTAACATTTTTTGGGTGCTAATATGCTTTTTAACTTAGTATGGAACAATTTTTGGGACTGTTAATGGCCATTCTCCGTTCATCTAACACGGAGAATGGTACATCTAGGACGGAGAATTGTACATTTAGGACGACGAATGGTACATTTAGGACGGAGAATGGTAAATGTAGGACGGAGAATGATACATGTAGGACGGAGAATGGTCCATATAGGACGAAGGTAGGACGGAGAATGATACATGTAGGACGGAGAATGGTACATATAAGACGGAGAATGGTACATTTAGGACTGTTCTGTAGGGTTGTGAATTTTAAATAGTTTGGCTGTTTAGGTTTGTTTTGAATCTATATAAATTGGTTTTGAAGGCTCGTGAAGATAAATTAGTTTGGCTGTTTGGCTGTTAATTGCCATTCTCCGTTCCTCTAACACGGAGAATGGTATATTTTGGACGGAAAATTGTACATTTAGGACGGCGAATGGTACATTTAGGACGGAGAATGGTAAATGTAGGACGAAGAATGATACATGTAGGACGGAGAATGGTCAATATAGGACGGAGAATGATACATGTAGGACGGAGAATGGTACATAAAAGACGGAGAATGGTACATTTAGGACTGTTCCGTAGGGTTGTGAATTTTAAATAGTTTGGCTGTTTAGTTTTGTTTTGAATCTATATAAATTGGTTTTGAAGGCTCGTGAAGATGAATTAGTTTGGCTGTTTGGCTATGTAAATAGATTTTAAAGGGTTGTGAAAAAGAAACCAATATTTTCGTATCGATCACCATTAATTACGGTGAATAACACTGATACCACTAATATGAGTGGAATTTGCACCGCCAGAATTTATTTTGAATAAGGTAAAATCTGTGTTGGAAAATGGCAAAATCTCTTGGATATGATTACACTGAGATGTTGTATTAATGGTAAAATCTGTGTTGGGAAATGTCGAAATCTCAGAAGTGAGCCATCTTAGGCGTCATTATATCACAGTCCATTTTATTTATAAAAAAATAATCATGTAAAAAATTAGTATTGACAAAAGTAAAATTTGCTCAAAATGGAGAATCAAACTCATAAAAATTATCTTGTATGTAGACTAGTGAAAAATATATATAAAGAAATGCATGCATGCATGCTAATGTTTTCACCATTCACCCCAGGAATGATAGAACATATCTAAATCATTATACCACTCGTACACAGGTTCTCCTGGTACTGGAATTACATTATCAAAGGGTTTTTTAAACGTCTATATTGAATAACAAATTTTCCAGAGTTTGTCGTCGAAGATCACGTTGAAGCACCCACGTATGTCGAGCAGACGAAGACCCTTGCAGTTGCATATGATAGATCGCAGCGTGTCTCCATTGAACATCCCAAATCCCATATGTAGGTGCTCGAGACGCGGCATCGAATCAGCCACGGCCTTTCCCTCCGCCTCGTTTTTCGTGTCCAGCACGAACATGTTCTTGAGCATGAAATCCGGAGGGGGCATGTTCCTACTCAGCTTGACCAGACGGCGGCAATAATTTCTGGCAAAAATTATTCCAGTCGACGTGATGTAGAGGTAGTAGCTAATGTCGAGTTCTTCCAGCACAGGGAGAAACTCCAAGTGTCTCACGAAAGTTTCATCACTCACGTCGCACTTCGGAATGTGCAGCACCCTTAGAAATTTTCTAATGTATTATAAAAATGGGAAAACATCAATAGAAATTAACAAAAGTATACGTAAAATTTTGTAATAGAAAAAATAAAGTATTAGAATAAGACCAAATAAAATTTTGTACTGGCCTTAAACATGCAAAAGAGAAGGCTGCTTCGTCGAGCTTGTACGCGGAGAGGGACCCTAGATGTCCCTCACTGCGAGCCACGAGCTTCATTACGGTCAAACTAATCTCAGCGGTTTGCTGGGTCCTCCGGCACCACTGTACCAAGTCAATGTTAGACCAATAGTCTAAGGGACCGTTGAGCGCCTTCCACCACGAACGGTAAACTGGGGCCACGTTGCACATTACCTCGTCCGTCGGCATTCCCGACAGTACCAGTATCATCGAGAGAATCTCCGTAGGGATGACGGCCCATCCGCTGCAGTTGATCTTGCTCCTCTCCATTGCGACTGTTCTTCTTCTTCTTCTTCTTCTTCTTCTTCTTCTTTCCTTTGTTTCTCTCTAGTCGGATGGGTTCTCTTCTTTGGAAAAGGCTATTTAACCTCTCGTTTATGCGGGTATATGTAACCCGCTCGTGGAGGGGTGTGACCGAACAAGTCACGAATCTATTGGAAAATAACGATAATGCCACTGTATTAATATTAGCAATTAGTCGTTTGGGCTCCCAACATATTTGGGTGATGCCATCTCCCATTATGTGGCATCTGACATGGCAGATGACATAACAGCTGACATGGCAAATTTTAACCCCAAAAATTAATTACCCAAATTTTTTTAATGTTAATGTTAATGTCAATATTAATATTTATGTTAATGTTAATGCTAATGTTAATGTTAATATTAATGTTAATATTAATCAATGTTAATTTAATATTAAATTATTTATTTACTATTAATGTTCATTTTAATATTAATTTTATTATTAAATTTTGCCATGTTAGCTGTTATGTTAGCAACCATGTCATATGCCACATAATGGAAGATGGTATCACCCAAATTTTTGGGAGCAAATAGCATTTTCGTAATATTAGTTTTAATTATATTGTAAATTTTAAATTAACAGAAAAGCCAATGTAGATTTAATATTAATGCTACTGTAAAAATTTTTCGATCATACCTCGATACTTACGTTTGTCGATCGAGTTACCGTCTTCATCATTATCAAGTTTTCACCCGAATCATCGTCATCGCTGGGGCATGATGCCGTACGAGCCTGGAGTTGCGCTCGTACAAGGCAAGATAACAGATTCACAATAGTGTTTATAGCTCAAATTGAAAACATAAGCAGCGGAAGGAAAACGTAGTATACAACAAGAATCTCTTTTATTGATAATGAACTGAAGGTTACAATGGCTCTGAATAGCCCAACTCATCATGCCAATTGGCTACAACGCTCATGATCTCTCTAGCTCACAAAGGAGTACATTGTTCCATATATTATGCCTCTTTATAGCCAACAAGTAGTCTTCGGCTGAACATCTCCATGTCGCAAGTCCGAACGCCAATGCGGTAGCTCCTCTTGAACGCTAAGGACTCCATGCCTCGGGATGTCCAAGCCGAGCCCCGTCTCGAGCCGAACATATCCTGAACTTGTCCACCACCGTGTCCCTGCGGCAGATACAGTTAGACATAATCTTAACATAAACATTGTGATCGTGCTCATCTATGTCCCATTTCGCCTAGCCTGCAAGGTTAGAACTTTACATAAGAAATCATATCATTTCACTCAACCAACCAACCGTAAACTTAAACATATGCATAAGGGTGGCAGGCCCTGCGCATGCACCCAGCGCTAATCTCAGCCCACCGGCCCTATCTATATGAAGGTCACGGTGTTTCTGTCACGACCCGCACCCTGATTAGGGGCACGAGTACGTGGTTACGTCCAGCCTACGCCGCAGCTTCGGCGGTAGAACGCTGTCTAGGTCATCTATAAATACTACAACTAAACAGATAAATGTACCTGTACAGTATATACACTCCGAATGGAGATGACATAGCAATACAGTCTCAATCACAAATGTAAAACTAAGGTAGATAGTATGGAAAGGAAAATACGAATGATGAGAACATGAAATAAGTCCAAGATCCACACAAGTCCAGAGCTATACACAAACAACTCAGAGAATCACATAATATATAAAAACTACTACAGTCTAAAAAGTACTAGCTAGCTCGTAGGCTAGGCAAACCTAACTAAGCTACACTACTCAGGGTGAGAAAAGTCTAATGGCTCTACTAATAAGCCACAGCCCGGGTCTACTCCATCAGACTCGACCCCATAATAGGTCGGGCAATCAGTCACATGAGACAATTGTAATATGTCAACGGTATCATATCAGAAAAATGAGCAAGTACAAACACCAACAGCAGTTCCATATGAATTGACAAATACTATAAGAGACATTATAATAAAATACAAGACAAAGATATAGGCGACTTGGAAATCATTTGAAGCCGAGTTACAACCCTTGGACCAAACAAGGACCGGGGTTATAACCCTTCTTTCAAATAGAACTTAGTCTCAAATCATGGTACAGTATAAAAGCAGGTAGAGCATGTGAGTAATGGAAACATAGCATGGTGAGAAATACGAAAAGTAAAGCTGAACTGGAATATAAGATACGACAATAAATGTAAAATGTGATTTGAATTATTAGAGCGATATGTGATCTGCTAGGGAGTCATGGTGCTCCCTGAACTGTAGCCGGTGCACCTCTCTCCACTGCTGCCATAGCTAGCTGATGCAAGTTCTCCATGGTCTGTCGCAGCAATGACCATGGTCTGTCATCACGCAATGACCATGGACGGTTCGCACCGTAATGCATCTTTGGCATCCTTATGTGTAAGACTATGATCGCTTCGATACGGGTTGCTAGCCCAATATCCGAAGGATCTCAAACTTACTGATATCATAGCTTATCACAACACTTGACGGTCGCAACCCGTCCTAATGATGTACACCATAAATACCATACATAATTTCCTCCTTTGAACTACTCGGTTGAATTAAGATGATGTGCACCATAAATACCATACATAAATACCTACACTGGACGGTCGCAACAATATTATAGCTTATTGAGTATATTATATTGACATTGCTTGTCCTCCATTCGGAGTTAACCGTTCTCGACAGGTTTTGATAACTGTTGTTAGATAGTAGAACTAGACAGCGTTCTACGTCGTTTCTGCGGTGTAGGCTGGGACGATGTCACGTTATGGAATGGCTTCTCTGGAACCATCCTGGACGTATAGCTTTGTTAATCGGGGTCCTTTCAATGCAAGTAGCTAGCTCCGATGCAAGTCCCTGTTAAACCTGTGCTGATCGAGGAAACTACGTTGTCGACAAGTTGTCCATAACCGTACGAAGACATATTTTTCTTTTAGTTATTAAGACATAGCCTACATTATCTTTGAAAACTCAATCCCTTTCCCGTGTTTGTGCCCTTGCATTTATCCTTTCATTCGTAACAACATTATCGATTTACCTAGGAAGGGGGTCGAGAAGAGGAGGGTCAGCCACTCACCTTGAGTTTACTTCAGGCGAGAGAATGGATCTTAATTCAACCATTCCCGTTCGATCGAGTCAATCGATCCCGACCTATCGGTCCCGACCGAATCGATAGCGACAGTGTTCCTTTCTCGCACCCTATCACGACTCGCACTCGGAGTAAGGGCATGAGTGCGTGACAACGTCCCAGCCTACATCGCAGAAACGACGTAGAACGCTGTCTAGTTCTACTATCTAACAACCGTTAGATATTACAACCTGTCGAGAATCAAGGGTCGTCGTCTAACCCAGCTATGGCAGTCTATTCTTGTGTATTGCTCCTTCAACCAATCCATTCCTAGGCCAAGGGATCGATTCGGCCTGCAGCAAAATGGTCGTCGTCTAACCCAGCTATAGTCCGTGATGTCTTCACATTGCCAGTGGCCTTCACACCCTTTCACTGCTTAACAAATGCACGTGACACGGGACGGTGCTTGCTATACTTCGATAGCCCAACAAAACTATTTTCTAATGTGTTCGTGCAACGACTTGACAAGCAAGGGCTACGTCAAGCCTAGCATCGAGGAAAATACGACTTAAACTATGGGACAAGCGAATGTTAGTATTAATTGTAGTTCCAATTACATTTTAAAAAAAGAATGCAATTTTAACTTTAACTAGTTTGAAGTAAATGTTAAATCCAAAACTACTTTTAATTTTAGTAGTCATATTAGTTTCAATAATATTGTAAATTTTAAATTAACATAAATGCCATGGTATTAGAAACCTAGCTAGCTGATGTCACGTTGCTCGGGGCTCGGTTAGTATTCGTCTAAACTCGTACGTGCGAACTAGTTATTAGTAATAATAACCAAAAATTGAATTTTAAGTTTAAAATCTAGTCGAGCTCGATCCTTCCTCTTTATCCCATCTCCCACACTCTCTTTCTCTCTCTCTCTCCCGGGTTCTCTCTCACATGTTGTGTTCCTTAACACAACAGATCCCGTAGCATTAAATGCTCTGCATGCGTTATTCTACACAATTTAATAATAAACACTGATACCATATCATTAGAAGAGCAAAGGTTGTCTTGGAAGTCGTAAAAAATTACTTTATATTGTCTTCTCAATACTTTTTTGCGTTGGAGATGACTCTTTTTAAACTTATTGTCATTTGTGAATATAGCCGCCTATACAAGTTATTGTCTTCTGCCTCATGCCACATAGGATACACAATACATAACAAGACAATAGGGTTTCGTAGCATTAAATGCTGCTGCATGTGTTATCCTACAAAAGAGGGCCACGTGGAGATTGCTGTTGCATGCTTCCTCATGCGTTATTAGCTACACATTTTAATAATATATGTACCCAGAAGACGAGAAAGTTGTTTTGTTGGAAGTTGTTTCCTTAAAATTATGCTTGCTCCTAGAATCACTTAAGATTTTTCATGAGCCATCAAAAGAGGGCCACGTGGCGGAGTTACAATGAAGACGAAAAGGTTGTGTTGTTGCCTTGCTGGAAGTTGTTTCTTCCTGAATAATGCTTTTTGTGCCTCCAAATTGCACTTTCAAACTGTCCATCCTTACGTGGCAGCTGACGTGGCAATTTTTTTAAATAAAACTAAAAATAAAAATTAACATTAAAGTTAATACCATATTAACATTAACATTAATATTAATATTATCGTTAATATTAACAATAATATTAATATTAACATTAACCTTAACATTAATATTAACATAAATTAATATTAACATTAAAATAACATTGATATTAACGTTAAATTATTATGGAGAAAATTGGGTAGTTAACTTTTTGGATTAAAATTTGCCATGTCATCAGTCATGTCATATGACACACTATTAATTTAGGAAAATGCTAAGAAGCTCATTTATTTAACATGCCACATCAGATGGGAGGGCTATATATAGAGGGTCAATTTGGAGGTACGATAATATCATTACTCTTTCTTCTTGTATTGTTTCTTGTCCTTCGTTTCTTCTGCTGGTTTCTAACACACCCTATTTTTTTCAATGTCGACGTCACATGGAGAAAGTGATCGTAGTGTGAAAGATTTAGTCGATGAAGAAAGCCTCCTTTCAAGAGGAATGTCAGATGATTTGGATGATGAGCAAAGTTTGGAAGATGTTACTTAGGAGACAGTAAAGAACAAGATGAAGACATCAACTCAAACAACGAAATGTTATTTCGTATCACCCTTTCTAATGGATTTAAGAAATGCATTATATTTTTACATCTATTTCTCATGTTTATTTTGTTTTATTCTGTTCTTAGGGACGACGATGAATCTCCATTGGATTTCGATGCAGCGACGATGAAAAAAATATTGCAATCTGCCAACATTAATAAAGATCCAACCATGCTCTTAGAAGAAGATATTGTTGGCCTACAGTTCAACTCTATTGAAGAAGCAGGGACATTCTACCGAATTTATTCAAAAGCATATGGTTTCAGTATTAGAAAGAACGAGGTAAAGAAAAACAAATCTGGTATGGTGACGATCCGTAGTTGGTGTTGTTCGAATGCGGGATTCAGACACAAGAAATACAAGGAAGCTCCAAACAGGGTTCGTGAGCCAAGAAGTGAAAGCAGAAGTGGTTGTAAAGCAATTTTTCGTATTGGGTACACCCAATAAAGATGTGGTCCGTCAAAAAATTTCATGTACATCACAACCATAACCTGGCGAATAATTATGAATCAGCTTTTTTAGATCCCATCGTAATATAACACCCGCAGAGTTGGAAGAAATTAAGATTATGAAGCAATCAGGGATGGGGACTGGAGAGATATAGAATTTACTTGTCCAGAAGAAAGGTGGCTGGGATAATATTGGATGGACGAGAAAGGATTTATACAACGCTCTAGCTCAAGATAGTAGAGCACTCGACGATGTTCATGCTTCGACAACACTTACATTTCTTCAATCAAAGGAAAACAGTGACCCAGATTTCTTCTACGACTACAAGGTAGACGAAGATTCCAGATTGACCCATCTCTTTTGGGCTGACGGTTCTTGTCGATTCGATTACGAATTATTTGGAGATTCACTAGCATTCGATTCTACATATAAAACAAATAGAAGTCAAATGTCGTTGGTGGTTCTAGTGGGTACAAACAATCATGCGATGACGTGTGTTTGGGTTTGCAATGATCCATAATGAGACTGCGGAGACTTATTCTTGGGTTCTGGAAAAATTCCTAGAGTGTATGAATGACAAATTACCAGTGACAGTTCTCACGGATGGTTGCAGATCCATGAATAAAGCAATTGAGGATTTAATGCCCAGCGTAGTTCATCGAACGTGCTCATGGCATATCCTTAACAATGCTGCCAAACATGTACACCGAGAGGGTTTTCACAATAAACTGAGTCTTCTGATTAAAAGGTACATAGCACACTTGCTACTTTACTTTGAAGTATGTTGTTGTTATAATATCACAACTTTAGTTAATGTCCATGTTTTCTAAACATGTACTATTCAGTCGAAGAATTTGAAAACCGTTGGCAGCAGATGTTAACAGATTATAATTTAGAAAACAATGAGTGGACCACTGCATTGTACAGAACGAGGGAGCGATGGGCGGACACATTCCTACGTGGTAATTATTTTGGCGGTTCTACTGCAACAAATAGGTGTGAATCTATGAACGCATTTCTGAAAAAGTTTTTGAATGAGAAGCTGCCACTTTGGAAGGCCCTTCAAAATTATGACCACGGTTTGGCGGCCTTACGTTACGGCCAGATGGGTAAGCATGTCAATGATAAATTCTCAACACCAGTTGTGAATCAAACTAGCATGGCCGTAATAGAAGGTAAATTTGCCGCAATTTACACTAAAATGGTGTTTATAGATGTAAGGAAGGAAATCACACGTTCTGATGCATATACTGTTCTCCATCATCACATCGTAAGAGAGGCAAAAGTTTGCACTGTCCAAAAGTATTTGTCGCCAAACAGTGTCAACCGGAAGGTTACATTTCATCCGGCCGACAACATCATAAATTGTGAATGCATGTGGATGGAGACCAAGGGGATTCCTTGTAGGCATATTTTTTCAGCAATGAAGAGATTGCAAATTGGAGATATTCTAAAGAACTTGATAAAATCTCGTTGGCTCAAGGATTGCAAAAGAGTTATCTCTCCGGACCTGGCTCAGAAAGAAGATTCATCCATCCAGACATTATTGAGAGCATAAGGTATGGTGCTATTAATGAACAAGTTAATCTGTTTACATACTATTGTAAAAAATTAAGCAAAATTCAAGAGAGGGGAACGGAGTTGATGTCGTCTGTTCTGATGGAGTTGAAAGAAATGGTGACCGATATTGGCGAAGAAGAACAAATGGTAGCTGATGCAGTTCATGGAGTGCATGAAGCTTTAAAAGAGCCAAATCCGGTAGCAACAAAAGGAAGGCCTTCTCAAGGGAAATCAAGCCAGCCTACAGAAAGTCATCCTATCCCGAAGCCTAGAGTATGTAGATTTTATAAAAAATCGGGTCACGATTATCGTAATTGTAAAGTACGAAAGCGAAATAGTGACAATAAGCAAATGGAATAAAATGAAACGTCGTTGACTTAAGACAATGTCTTTCTTATGTGGCAAGATGTCATTCACACGAGACAATTAGATAAAAATATGTTCTCCAATGCAAAAGTTTGAGAAGACAATTAGATAAAAATGGAGAACATTAAATTCCAATTTTAAAACGTAGTACATCAAAAATGGAGAAAATATGTTCTCCGTGCAGTTCAAAACGGAGAATAACATTCTCCGTTTCAAATGACACGGTGAATTTCATTCTCCGTTTCAAATTAAAACGGAGAATGAACATTCTAATGTGTTTTTAACACTGGGAATCTTATTCTCCGTTTCAAAATAAACGGAGAATACCGTTCTCCGTTCCAAATTAAACGGCGAATAGAATCCTCAATCGTTTTAATACTGGGAATGGCATTCTCCGTGAAGTTCAAAACGGAGAATATAATTCTCCGTTACAAATGAACGGAGAATATCATTCTCCGTTTTAAATTAAAACGGAGAATGAACATTCTAATGTATTTTTAACACTGGGAATGCTATTCTCCGTGTAATTCAAAACGGAGAATGCTATTCTCTGTTTAATAAACACGTGGTGTCGTGGTTACAATGCTAGACTTGTATTCAAGAGGTCATTGGTTCAAATCTTGACTATAATAAAATTTTGTTTTATTTATACTTTTTTTGTAAGTTATGTATGGGGCCCATTTAAAAGGGAAAAAACTTTGATACATGAGCCTATGTATGACATGTGGGCCATCTTATGATGCTGTGGTATCCGTTGTTCATCAAAATTATCCCCACCTGCTTCTTGGTGTTCTTCCTCTCCCTCTTTTTCAACTTCTTCTATAGGTGGATCATCTTCTTTGTGCCCTTCTTCTTCTCCAACAGGTATAACCAGATCTTCAAATATCATCTTCGATCTCATTTTGTTGTGATATTCGGCCTTAAGGAAGTTTGAGATTTCGTACCCATTCCATGTAAAAAAATTTGGGTAATCAGGAATTGGGGCGAACTTCCTTTCCACAAATTTACTATGTTTTGCAAACCAATAGAGGAAGTATATTGTGCAACCTTCCAATTTGTGGAAAGCAATCCCCCTGTTCAGTTTTGCTTCTACTCCTCTTTATGCTATCTATTACATATGACAGGATTAACCTTGGCCAGCATATACTGTTGATGACGTCCACACTGTCTACCAAGGCCAAGAATCTGTACGGCAAATTTGAACCGCCAGACTTTGTGAAGAATACTATTTGGCACAAGTGGAAGATTATTAGCTTGGCCAAATCATCTGGATTAACATCGTTATCTCCGCCACGAAGCCGTCGTAACAATTCAGAGAACTTGTCTCTCACTTCCTTATTTGTGACTTCTGAGTGTTTGCCCTTGGTATTAGCCAGCAATCTTGTGAAGTGATCTCTACACAGGCTCAATGATGCTGGTCGTGTGGGCTGCTGTTGTTTTTTTTCTTTATCAATCTTTTGTAAGAAACATCATCATCGCTTTCTTCATTCAGCGGTAGACCGAATATGACTGCCATATCCTCGACGCTTGGCACGATTTTAACAGTGGTGCTCAATTCAAAGCACCCGACGCCATTTTTTTTCGTGTAACTTGTAATTAAATTCTCAAGCCCTTCGGAGACCTTGGCCACTTCGGAGACGTGGACTCTGTTTTGGTAGAAAATCTCGACAAAATTCCAAATCGGTATTCTTCAAGGACCAATAACTGGCTCAGGTAAACGGCCAACATCTCGATTGACCTCCCTCCATAAGATTTAGCATTGGCTCGAGGTAGAACGGAAAAGTCTGAATCCTTGTTCCTGACAGATTTTTTCTACAAAACAAAAAAAAATAAAAAATTAGGTCGGAGAATGGCCATTCTTATGGGTTTTAACATGGGAACGGCATCTCCGTTTCAAGTTAGACGGAGAATG
>JANAVB010013591.1:0-44515 GCA_029216955.1 Iris pallida
AACAGAAATGATTAACTCAATGTTGTTGATTGCTGGCCTTCCTAAGTGCTACTGGGGTGAAGCTACATTGACGGCCACTTTTATTCTAAATAGTGCCTCATGCAACTTCAGACATTACTCCTCATGAACTCTGGTTCAAGGTCAGACCTAACTTGAATGTCCTTCGAGTGTGGGGGTGTCTGGCATATGTCAAGCTTCCAGATCTGAAGATTCAGAAGCTTGGGACAAGGACTACTAAGACGATCTTCTTGGGGTATGCCGAGAAGAGTGATGCTCGGAGATTTCTTGATATTGAGTCAAATCATATCATTGAATCTCGCGACGCAGAATATTTTGAAGACAAATTTACAAGGCACAAGAATATTGTTCTTGCGGATGTACCGGAGAACAATGAGGGTGCGCAGCAAACTGAAGTCTTCAATGAAGATGTAGTCCAAGAAGATGTTGTTGAAATAACGATTGAACCAGAACAAGCTGAACCGTCAGCTAAGCGTGTGAGGAGGCCAAAGGACTTCGAAAGTGACTTTATCATCTATCATGTGGAAGCAGATCCGCTTACATATGATGAGACGATGAAGACCAGAGATGCAGTTTTCTGGAAGGAGGCGATTGACAATGAAATTGATTCCATCACATCAAATAATACTTGGGTGTTGGTTGATCTTCCTGAAGGAGCTAAACCCATCGGATGCAAATGGATCTTCAAGAAGAAGATGAAAGCAGACGGAACTATTGATAAGTTCAAGGCTAGGTTGGTAGCCAAGGGGTTTTCTCAGAAGCAGGGGATTGACTATTTTGACAAGTATGCTCCAGTTGCCCGGATGACCACTATCAGGATGTTGATTGCTCTTGCAGCAATACATAAGATGGTGATACATCAGATGGATGTGAATACGGCTTTCCTAAATGACGAGCTGACCGAAGAGATTTACATGCAACAGCCAGAGGGATTTGTTGTCAAGGGTCTTGAAGACAATGTCTGCAAGTTGGTAAAATCTTTGTACGGTCTTAAACAGGTTCCCAAGATGTGGCATGAGAAATTTGACAAGGTTATAAGGTCAAATGGCTACATGGTCAGCGAGACGGACAAGTGTATTTACACCAAGTTCGCTGATGGAAGAGGTGTGATCGTTTGTTTGTATGTAGACGACATGCTCATCCTAGGTACAGATATGAGCTGTGTCACGGAGACAAAGAGGTTCATCTCGAGCAAGTTTAGTATGAAGGACTTGGGGGAAGCTGATGTGATCTTAGGGATCAAGATCATCCGGACAGACACTGGACTAGTGCTGTCACAGTCTCATTATATAAGAAAATGATCACTCGTTATGGGTATTAGGATCTTCCAGGGATCGATACGCCGTACAGGTGTGATCTGAAGCTGAAGTCTAATTCAAGGGAAAGTGTTAGGCAGCTGGAGTATGCAAGCATAATCGGAAGTTTGATGTATGCTACTACTGCCACAAGGCCTGACATAACTTTCGCCGTGGGAATGCTGAGTCGTTTTACGAGCAACCCAGGTGTTGAACACTGGAAAGCTATGAAACGGGTTATAAGATATCTCAAGAAGACTCAGACATATGCACTGTACTATAGCAGAGATCCGCAGGTAGTGGAAGGCTTCAGTGATGCCAGTTGGTGCTCAGATTTGGAGAGCGAGAGGTCCACAGGTGGATATATTTCACAATGGGTGGAGCTTCTATATCGTGGAAATCGAAGAAGCAGACTATGCTTTCGCGGTCATCCATGGAATCTGAGTTCTTTGCACTTGATACCACAGCCGAGGAAGCAGAATGGCTTCGGGAGCTCATGTATGATCTTCCAGTGGTTGGGGCACAAATATCGGCAATACTGATATACTGCGACAACCAGGCGACTGCGACGGTGGCATCAAATGACCTTTTTAATGGAAAGAAGAGGACTGTGCGGTTAAAGCACAGGGCAGTACACGATCTTATTAAGAGAGGTATAATTACAGTGATTAATGTTCGGAGTCAGGAAAACCTGGCGGATCCGTTCACCAAGGGCCTCAAGCGCCAGCTGGTGGATGACTCAGCATGTAAAATGGGCTTAAAGGCATTCTGATATTTGTTATTGTATTCCTACCATAAAGTTTTATGCTATTAGTTCAAAGATTTATCTACTAGGCATCTAGCTTTTGGTTCAAGGGAGGACCATTAACTGGAAGAATATCAGGAACGGTGGGTACATGTTCTTTTGGGCATGGAGAGGTTACGGACCTACAACCACTGTTGTCTACTGTTATTTTCTGTGAAAAACGGTTCCTGTGGAAAGGTTAGCTTAATTGCCTTAATGAGTTCTCAGGCAGAGTGAATTCCTGGTGTGCTTTACAGGAAGCACGTAGAGCAGCACTACAAGGAGTGAAACTCCATGCTACAGTGGGGTGACTCCACAATGAGGTTCCTATATGTGGGGTGCTGTACAGGAATAGGATAAAGCCTCGGCTTAGCAGGCCAAGTCACAGCGGCGTAGCACCGCAAATAGGCAGTTAGCCTAATGCTGTATGTTAAAATAAAGAGGGGTGTAGTCAGCACTACAAAGAGGAGGAGTTCCTCATATTACAGTGGCACGACACCACTGAGGTACCCGGTTAGGGATAAAGCCTCGGCCTTGCAAGCTATGTCGTTGCGGCGTAACACCGCAAGGGAGCCTAAGGCTTCATGCTGGGTAGTTTGGCACTACAAAGAGGCAGTTGCCTCATGCTACAATAGTATGACACTACGATGAGGTTCCCGGTACGGGTAAGGCCTCGGCTTTAAGCCATGTCATAGCGGCGTAGCACCGCAAGGGAAGCGCAAAGCGCTTCATGCCATGTCTCTTTATAATGAACTCACCTATAGTGTATGGACAGAGCTATCAGGCCGTCTCTTGAGGGTAAACTTGCACCCAAAATTATACACTGAAACCAGGCTGGCACAGGGCCTTTAATGTGTAGCCAGAAGCACATGTAACTACATTATGTGAGTGGAAAGAATTTCAGCTATGATGCAGAATTCAAGGCTTAGTCCATTCTTGTATTATAGTTTGATTTTTGACCCATGCGGGAAGATTCAAGTCGTCAGCGACATCTCTCCTAATGCAGGATGGACAGTTACTGTGGGGAACACTTATATCCATATATAGAGATATGTGGGAGATTGTTGGAGTTTTGGCCTTTCATTTAGAAACTTTAGTCCCACATCGGATAGGCCAAAGAGTTTGTATCTCTATATATTAGCTTTTACTATTATTGGAGATGCACATGTGGTGTGGAGGTATACATGGGTTTGTCATGTGGGGTTATTTTTCTAATAGGAAAAAGGCTAAAATTAACAATTAAAGCATTCATGCTTTTTGCTCTTGGGAAATTTATTTCCATAGGAGCTAAGCCCCGTAGGGCTTAGCGACTCGGACTCGGACTCGGACTCGGACTCGGGCTCAAGGGCTCATGAGGCGTAATGTGGCATTTTGTTGGCGCACTTTGCACTTAGCACGTCAGCATCGTCGTTAGGCGCATAGTGTGCTTAAGTTGCGCTCGTTGTGCGAGCCACTTGTGCGACCACGTTGTGCGGCCCGTTACGCGAGCACAGTTACGCTGGCCCAGTACGCAACCCAGTACGCATAGTGTGCACAGCGTACGCAGCGTACGTAGAGTGCGCAGTGTGCGCAGCGTACGCAGTGCGCATAGAGTGCATAGTATGCGTAGGGTACATAAAGGGGCTGTGTGCATAAAATACAAATTACGCTGGTGGCACAACTTCCAGCAGAACGTGTCCTTGCATGTTCTGAGCGGTTGCACCATGTTCGGGGTGGTTACTACCACTTCCCTAACATTGTGCTAACCGGGCAGTTGTTGCAGGGGCTTATATAAGGCCTCCTCCTTCTCTCTCACAGGTGACAGAACTAATACACAAGTAGTAGACAAAAAGTTTACAAGTGCTTAGAGGCTGTGAGAGAGAAGAGAGGAATTGTACCAGCATTGCGTTTTGCACAGGAGTTCAAGTTCATCCGAGGAGTCAGAAGAGAGTGTTTCAAGTTCTCCGACGAACATGCTGGTTCCTGGAAGCTATTCGTGTGGGGCGAATAAAGCTTTGAGCAACGGTGATCATTCATCCCAGCAGGAGTTTTTCCATCTTTTCGCCTGTCATCTTCTTTGCTGGAATTATCAGGATTCTATTAGCGCACCTTCGGTGAAGTGTTTGCGTTGATATTATCAGAATTCTATTTGTGCACCTTCTGTGAAGTGTAGCACTAGTGAAATTTTATTTACGTACCTTCTGTGAAGTGTTACGTTATGTGCACCTTCTGTGAAGTGTAGCACTAACTGAAATTTCTCTTACGTACCTTCTGTGAAGTGTTACGTAATAATGATTGTTTGTACAATTGTTACAAAATCACAGTTTTCCTTCGAAAATTATGCCCCGACAATAACATAATATATGTATGCGCCTATATATATAGCTTTCATATATATATATATATATATATATATATATATGAATAAGTGAATGTGAATAATATATATACTTTATATGACTAAGTTTGTGTGCCTTGTTAGCTTATGGTTTAGTTTTGTGCTTGGTTTAGCAAGTGACTTAGGCTATAAGTTAGTAGCTATCTTGGATACTTGATTTGTATAGACTTAGTTTGTTTAGACCTAGAATTGACTAACCTAGACTAGTTGACAATTGACCAAACCCTAGCTAGTATGACCACAGTTGACTAGAGTTGACCTAGTTTGACTTTATAGTTGACCAGAGTTGACTTTGACCTAGATTGACCTAAAAATCATGTGGATTGCATCGTAAACTTCATCTACCTTATTTTAAACACATTATAACCTGTACTACTCTATTTAGGACATTGTGACTCTGGTACAGACATCTGATACTATACTACTCTTATCAGAGTATCAGGCGAGTACATTTTCTGATAGTTCTTTCATTTACTTATCAATTACTGTACTTCAGTTCTAGTTAGTTCTATTTGATTCTTGTTACAAACACGTATTATTATTACTGAATCCATGTATGCGACACACATACTTACTCGTCTTGCCTCTATTATTCGAATCATCAAACAAATCACCATACGAATCACTATTCGAATCACCCTATTTGTATCTTCATGTGCTGGTTGGACTTGTATTCGTCTTATGTATTGGATTATGGATTCATTTGTATTAGACTGGACGAGGAAATACTGATTAGACATGTAGACATATCCCCCTATTCGAATCACCCTTCTGTGAATGATATTCGAACGATAGCCATCCCACACTTGGCCGAGTATGTGGTGTGCCATATACCTACAGCCGTTAACATGTCGATCTCGGTATTTTAAAACACACTTGGAGAATTTATTCGAATCATTGTTTGAACATCATGTGAATCATTATTCGTATCACCTTATTCGAATCACCTTATTCGTATCACCTTATTCGAATCACCTTATTAGAACAATGATTAGAATCACATTCGACTCATACTGTACTGGAATCACGTTCGACTCATCTTGTATTAGACTTACATTGGGATTATACTGGACTTATATTGTATTGTCTAGACTCATCATGTTACTCTAGTTCAGCTAGATCTTATTTTACAATCTTTCTTGCCATGCTTCTTCTCTTGTTTAGTTACCTTACTTCCTTGTACCTTAACTGCTCTCTACATCATTACTCGTACAAACTGCCATGTTCATCAATACAACTGTCTATAACAGCTTTATAGTTCTCTGTCATTTACTTGGGATTTCTTGATGAATTATACTCGTTCCTGTCCTGACTGGACCTGTTAAAAATATTACAGATGATTACCCTGAGGACATTTGCCCTACTTGCCTTGGAGCAGGAGATAGCTTAGCTACCTAGGGCCCCGACACTCAGGAGTGATCGGGAGACTAGCTAGTAGACTTGGTTTAGTTTTCATGTTTTAGAACTTGAATTGTAATAACTTGAGATACGAGTTGTATTTGAGTTTTTGTTGAGATATTATTATTTAGTAGTTTATAAATGTTGTTGTTTAGTCTTTAGTTATAAACTTCTGTGTTATCTTATCGTGCTTAGACTATGATTGAGATTTTATTATATCTATACTTGTCCTCCTTTCGGAGTTGAGATATTGACAAGTATATTATATAATTGCGTGAGTTGTTGATTAGATAGTAACCTAGGACACCGTTCTACCGCCGACACTGCGGCGTAGGCTGGATGTATCCACTTCTTGTGCCCCTACATTAGGTACGGGTCGTGACCCGTTTTTAGTGGTGGCCCATGCAGGTCGAGTTTATGTAGTGGTATTCGAACTAGAGTATCACTATAGCCTGCGATAGGAACTAAGGAATAGGCTTTAGTTGAGAGAGTACTTAATCACAGTTAGGACTACTTGAGAAGATTCCTGGGATGACCCTTGAGAATCTCGTTATAAACAATCTCGAAATTCGATTCCGACAGTTTCTGTCTACTTCCTCGTTCATCGTTGAATTTGATTCTTGGTATTCATTATTGACTTAATTTTCTACCAAGATAACATTATGGGCTAGGTTGCCTCAGTCATAGAATCTAGAGTCTTTTACAGCCATATTAGCTGGTTTGGCGATGAGATAGAGTCTAATTTTGGATGTATTTCTCGGGTGTGGGAATTTAAGGTTTTTGCAGCCAAGCTAGCGGCAATGCGAAAATTTTAAATACCATGATTCTAGAGGCATGTACCTTAGTCACGGACACTATGGATTATCCCTGTAGTACTTACTGGCATAACGAGGATTCTGGTAATATGGTTCTGGATAGACGGGTATGATTATCAGATTTTAGAATAGATACCATATAGATGGTGCCCTAGTATGATGGAATGGAATATCAGTGTGGATGTTACTTGAGTATCATGGATTAGATAGAGGAAGCTAGGCCACCTATAGCGCAGCACCGTACCCCCACCATCAGAGGGATATACCCCAGAGGGGCAGGGCTTTTGTGCTGACATTCGAGTAGACCGACGCTATGGGTGACGGGTTAGCAGGTCTGTCTTTCATGTCCTTCTTTTCACCTTCATGTGTGATTCCATTAGTACCTGTCAGGATATGCTTGTGATATGTTAGATAGCATAGTTACCCTGATTGAAACTGTGGAATCACGACCAGCAGGACTATGATTTTATATTATCCTTCGACTTTGTTTGATTGGGGGTTTGACCTAGGAGGAGTACTATCATCTTAATTTCGAGGATGAAATTCTTCTAAGGGGGGTAGACTTGTAACACCCAGTTTTCCAAATGAGGGTAATTTTGAAATTTTATAATTATAATCATTTAATAATGATATTTAAATTATTATGATTTTTGGTATTTTATTAATTTAAAACTATTTAAAATATTGAATTGCGATTTTGATGACCCTAGTTTTGCTAAGCCTAGAGACTAACCATGACCAAGGGAGCCTAGTCATGTGATTAGAAATTCAAATTTACCAATTTTTAGCCTAAGGATATTTTGGTCATTTTTGACTTTTAATGAAAATGAATTTTGATTAATTAAATATTGTGCTAATTGAATTGTTAGGGACTAACTTAGTTTGACTAAACCTAGATGTTAATGATGCTCATGGAGGTTTAGTCAAAAGGTTAGAGACTTAATGGTTAAGTTAGATTAACAATATCTAGATATTTCATAGTAGGATATTTACCCCTTAGGATATTTGTGAAAAAGCCTTATGACTAGTTGAACCAATAGGAAGGCTTAGAATTGGGTGGACAACTCCTAGCCACTCATCTACATGAAAAACTAACCATAATTCATCTAATGACCAGCCATCAAGTGCCCCCTCCCTTCCTATAAAGAATCCTTAAGAAAACCCTTGCCTCTTTTTACCTCTACATAGAACCCTAAGTGTTCTTCCCAAAATTAGAGAGCTTTTCTCTTTGATTTGATTTCCTTTCCCACACATTCCTCTATCCAAACTTCTCCTAATCCATCCCACAATCAAGGAAGGATTCTATCCAAGAATTTGGGCAAGGTACAAAGAAAGGTGTCCTTTTGGATAGATCTTCGTATCGGAGCCGTGTCCTAAAGATTTTCATTGGGATTCCACTCCCAATTGGTAAAACCTATCCTCTAACTTGATTTCCTTTGTATATTAATTAGTTTTGAATCTAAAGGATCCACTCCCATGCATGTGTCCCCTTTAGATTCAATTTTGAGACCATTTGGAGTCCATTTGAGGATGTTATAGGTGTGTCTTGTGTCCTACTTGATAGATCCCAAATTAGGACACCCCATGTGTATGTATGTATGATAATAGTTTAAATAGATATTTAAATTTGATTTTAGAATGGTTAGAGAGTGGATTTATCTTAGTTAGGATGGTTAGAATGAGTTTCATTTGGATACCTATGTTGGTATCCAAGTATCTTGGCCAATCCAAATTCGTCATAATTTTTATCCACGTTTTTATTAACCAAAGCAACTTAGAAATATCATAACTTTTAGCTTAGAACTCTAATTTATCTCTCATTTTTTTTAAAGAACCGTATCGAAGTTAGCTTTCCAAATATATATTTTAATAAGCCAAATTCGTTCTAGAACTTTCTGTAAAATTATTTGAGTGTCAGCTTTACGAAAGACGAACGTGTTTCGGTATATTTGCGATTCCGAGAGCTTCCGGACACGAAAATGTGATCCGTTTAAAGTTTCGGAAAGCCAACACAAAGAGATGACATACTTTTATCCTAGAATTTATTGAAGGCCCAATTGGTACAGTATTGGTTTTTAAATAGAAGAGTGACTATACGACATAGACATTTTTTGTAACCTATGAGCCTATGTAGTATGGATATTAAATAAATGTAGAGTATGTAATGCATGATATGTTAGATGAATGAAATATATATATGATATGTATCCTCTTTACATTAATGTACATATATGGTTGAATACAAGCATGTAGGAATGAAATCAATGTCATGTATGTAAGCAATGCATAAATACATGAATGAAATAATGATATACAATATACATGAAAGTATATAATGAATGCTAGATACGAATGCAAGGTATACATGTAATGATTGATATGAATACATAATGTATACATAATGTAAGCAATATATAATGATAGCATGTATGATAATGTATAATATATGATGCAAGTACGTATGTCCATTATTTTCCCTTTTCCTTACATTTTCTCTTCCCTTTCCATTTTAGTTTTCCTTTTTTTTCTCTCTTCTATTTTTACATGTTGTATACAATGTATATAATGTATAGATGCATGTAAGTATGTAATATGCATGAATTACATGTATGTAATGAAAGTAAATATGCATGCAACTTAATGATATGTGAATGAATATAACGCATGAACTGAAGTATGCATGTATATGGCATATGAATGAATGTAATATAATATAGAGTATGCATGTATGATTATAATGTATGCAAGTATATAATATATTCAAATATGTATGTATGCATCTATGTATGTATGTATAGGTGCATGAATGAATGCATGTATGCATATATGATATGTATATGCATGTATACAATATTAGTATGTATGTATGTATGTATTTCTATAAACTGAGTTAACCTATAACCTTTTACACACAGCATTCATACACCCTTTGACACCATGTATCCCATGTCACATACACCTACCTATCACTAAATCTTAGAATATTAACACATATCCTTTCACACATACACACACACACACTCACTTACTCTTTTACCTCTCCTTCCTCTCTCTCTCTCTCGCTATATATAAATATTGTATGTGCCAATATATATAGCTTTCATATATATATATATTATATATATATATATATATAATAATATATATATATAATTATATATATATATATATATAGAATAAGTGAATGTGAATAATATATACTTTATATGACTAAGTTTGTGTGCCTTGTTAGCTTATGGTTTAGTTTTGTGCTTGGTTTAGCAAGTGACTTAGGCTATGAGTTAGCTATCTTGGATACTTGATTTGCATAGACTTAGTTTGTTTAGACCTAGAATTGACTAACCTAGACTAGTTGACAATTGACCAAACCCTAGCTAGTATGACCACAGTTGACTAAAGTTGACCTAGTTTGACTTTATAGTTGACCAGAGTTGACTTTGACCTAGATTGACCTAGAAATCATGTAGATTGCATCGTAAACTTCATCTACCTTATTTTAAACACATTATAACCTGTACTACTCTATTTAGGACATTGTGACCCTGGTGCAGACATATAATATTATACTACTCTTATAAGAGTATCAGGCGAGTACATTCTCTGATAGTTCTTTCATTTACTTGTCAATTACTGTACTTCAGTTTAGTTAGTTCTATTTGATTCTTGTTACAAACACGTATTGTTATTACTGAATCCATGTATGCGACACACATACTTACTCGTCTTGCCTCTATTAATCGAATCACCATACGAATCACCATATGAATCACTATTCAAATCACCCTATTCGTATCTTCATGTGCTGGTTGGACATGTATTCGTCTTATGTGTTGGATTATGGATTTATTTGTATTAGACTGGGTGGGGAAATACTGATTAGACATGTAGACATATCCCTCTATTCGAATCACCCCTCTGTGAATGATATTCGAACGATAGCCATCCCATACTTGGCCGAGTGTGTGGTGTACCGTATTACCTACAACCGTTTACATGTCGATCTTGATATTTTAAAACACACTTGGAGAATTTATTCGAATCATTGTTTGAACATCATGTGAATCATTATTCGTATCACCTTATTCGAATCACCTTATTCGTACCACCTTATTCGAATCACCTTATTAGAACAATGATTAGAATCACATTCGACTCATACTGTACTGGAATCACATTCGACTCATCTTGTATTAGACTCACATTGGGATTACACTGGACTTATATTGTACTGTCTGGACTCATCATGTTACTCTAGTTCAGCTAGATTTTATTTTACAGTCTTTCTTGCCATGCTTCTCCTCTTGTTTAGTTACCTTACTTCCTTGTACCTTAACTGCTCTCTACATCATTACTCGTACAAACTGCCATGTTCATCAATACAACTGTCTATAACTGCTTTATAGTTATCTGTCATTTACTTAGGATTTTTTGATGAATTGTACTCGTTCATGTCCTGACTAGACCTGTTGAAAATATTACAGATGATTACCCTGAGGACATTTGCCCTACTTGCCTTGGAGCAGGAGATGGCTTAGCTACCTAGGGCCCCGACACTCAGGAGTGATCGGGAGACTAGCTAGTAGGCTTGTTTAGTTTTCATGTTTTAGAACTTGAATTGTAATAACTTGAGATACGAGTTGTATTTGAGTTTGTTTGAGATATTATTATTTTAGTTTATAATGTTGTTGTTCAGTCTTTAGTTATAAACTTTTGTGTTATCTTTTTGTACTTAGACTGTGATTGAGATTTTATTATATCTATACTTGTCCTCCTTTCGGAGTTGAGATATTGACAAGTACATTATAAATTGCATGAGTTGTTGATTAGATAGTAACCTAGGACAGCGTTCTACCACCGACACTGCGGCGTAGGCTGGACGTACCCACTTCTCGTGCCCCTACATTAGGTGCGGGTCGTGACAGAGATATTCTATTCACCCTGGTGCCAACATGATGTACCGTGACTTGCGGGAACATCTTTGGTGGCATGGGATGAAGAGAGATGTATCACGTTTTATTTCGAGATGCCTAGTTTGCCAGCAGGTCAAGACAGAGCGCCAGAGGCTAGCTGGTCTATTACAGCCGTTACCCATTCTCGAGTGGAAGTGGGAACACATTACGATGGACTTCGTCTCAGGGCTTCCTCGTTCCCAAGGAGGGAAGGATGCCATTTAGGTCATCGTGGACAGGCTGACGAAGTGTGCGTACTTCATACCCTTCAAGGTGGGGCTTTCCACCGAGAAGTTGGCGGAGCTATACATGCAGCAGATAGTTCGCTTGCACGGAGTACCAGTGAGTATCGTGTCGGACCGAGACAGCAGATTCACGTCCTACTACTGGAGGAGCTTGCAGGAGGAGTTCGGCAGTTGGCTCAAGTTTAGTACAGCGTACCACCTGCAGACAGATAGGTAGTCCGAGAGGACGATACAGACACTAGAGGACATGTTGAGGACCTGTGTGCTAGACATTGGCAGATCATGGGAGAGCCATCTGTACTTGGTAGAGTTTTCATACAACACAGCTACCAAGCCAGCAGCGGTATGTCTCCTTTCGAGGCACTGTATGGACGACGATGTCGTACACCGCTCTTTTGGGATGACATTGGGGACAGAGTTATGCTTGGGCCAGAGATGATCACAGATGCAACAGAGAAGGTCGGGATGATCAGAGACAGGCTTATAGTTGCTCAGGACAGACAGAAATACTGGGCCGATGCTATTCGCAGACCGATGGAGTTCGCTGACGGAGATATGGTGCTAGTAAAGATATCACCTACTAGAGGGACGATCCGGTTCGGACGAGGAGGCAAGATGAGCCCCAGATACATCGGACCGTACGAGATACTTGGCAGGATCGGAGAGGTAGCTTACAGGGTTGCACTTCCACCCAAGCTAGCAGGACTTCACGATGTCTTTCATGTGTCTCAGCTGAGAAGATATGTTCCGGACCCCAGCCATGTGCTAGATCATTCAGAGTTGGAGATCGGACCGAGCCTTGCAGTCACTGAGCAGCCGGTGGAGATATTGGACAGGAGGGAGAAGAGGCTGAGGAACAAAGTTATACCCTTAGTACGAGTAGCTTGGAGCCGTCACTCTCCGGGTGAATCTACTTGGGAGAGAGAGTCGGACATTAGGGAGAGATATCCTTACTTTTTTGACCCAACAGCTGCGAGGGAACCACCCGTTCCCGCTTGATACCTTAAAGGTTAGTTTTGATCGTAGCCTTAGTCATTTGTTGCATTGCTTGTTATATTAGAATGATTGTAGAGTCTTCTATCCTTGTGAATTTCGAGGACAAAATTTTTCAAGGAGGGAAGATTTGTAAGCCCCTAAATTTCAAAATAATATTTTTATAATATTAAATAGCTTTTATATATTTAAAATTAATTAATATAATTGCTAGGAATTTTTCTAGAATTTTTAAATGATTTTTAAATAGTTTTTAAAATCAAAATATTATTTTGTAATTAATTGAATTGTTTTAATATTATTTTGTAATATTTAAATTTGTTTTAATGTCGATTTGCAAATATAAATTGTTTAATTTTGGTTTGCAAATAATAGTTTGCAAACTGATAGGCGCGGGACTCTTCTGCAAAACCCCAAAATTTGGGGGACCTTGTTGTAATTTGCCAGTCACCCCCCACGTCTTCGGCCAGCTGCCCCGACGACCACCGACTTTCTCCGTATTTCCCGGCCGACCCCAGCCCTAAAACCGACCTCCTTCCCTCTATAAATACCCTTCCATACCGAAACCCTAACCCTAGTCTAAATTTCGACCATAACAGCCCCTTCTTTCCCCGAAACCCTAACCCTAACTTCGACGACCCCTAGCGCCACCTCCACAGCCGCCTACACCACCATCGACCACCACCGACGAGTTCGCCAAGCCGAGGCGAGTGCAGCGCCACCCCAGCGCCACGACCACGATGCCCTAGTCGCCGTCCAGCACCCTCCACGACCCCCAGCTCGCCGGACACGAAGGTAACAGCTTCAAAAATGTGTCGTACGTGTCCCCAACTCACGTATGTCATTCGCCTGGATACGGGAACCCAATAGTAGGGTTGGACACCGTTAGTAGTGTCGTGCGTGTTGTGCTGGGCGCGGACACACGACACTGGGTCAGATTTCATTGTTCGTGTCCTGAACAGTCTGGACACGAGTCGAACTGTTATTTAGGCTATTGGGTTAACGGGTTTAGATCGTGCTTTTGGGTTTAGAAACCCATTAACCTAATTCTAACATAAATAAAACCCAAACCCTTTCCCTTAACAACAGACTCGGGCTGACCCCCTGGCCAGCCCTACCGCGCCTAACACCCCCTGCCCTGACCCGAGTTCGATCCCCCTCTTTCCTTTTCTTTTGTTTTGTTTTGTTTTGTTTTAGTTTTATTATTATATATATGTATATATGTATATATGTATTTATATATATGTATATATATATATATATATATATATATATATATATATATATATATATATATATATATATATATATATTTTTATATATATATATATATATATATATATATATATATATATATGTATATGTATTTGTATATATATATTATTATATATACTGATATATATATATATATATATATATATATATATATATATATACTGTATTATGTATATATATATATAAAAATTTATATTTAGTATTATATATATATATATATATATTCCTATATATTTATGTATATATTTTCAAATACAAATTTTAGTGCTAAATATTATTATGTAAAATTTTACAAGTTATTTTATTATATAAATTTGTGAATTGTATATTTTACCACTTTAAAATATATTATTATTATTTAAATTCCTGTATTTTATTAATTATGGTCAATTGATGTCCAAGCCTAGCATGGATTTTTGGGCCCAATTGTGTCTAATACATTCAGAGTCTGTACAAGTCATATTGGACTTGATTCATGGCTCTGGGTCCTGTATCTGGACTTCGGTTCAATTTTGAATACATGGACAAAATAGTAAATAATTAATTAATTATTTTACAGAAAGTGTTACTTATTGTTTTGAATTTTTATATATATTTTAAGTGCTATAAAAATCTGGGAAATTTTTTATTTAAATACTATGTTAATTTAGCTAATTTATTACAATTTTTCCAGCATTTAATAAGTACCTTTGGTATTTTATAAAATGGGAAAACAGAACTCATTTTCAGGATACATTGTTTGCTGATTTTTAATAAATATTTATGAAGGTTTATAAATTCCAGAAAAATTAGTATAAATTTCTATAATTAACAAGAATCATTTTGGTACTTTTTTTTTATAAAATTGAGCTTTTGTCTATCTCAAAAATTGTTAGAGCATAGTGTACAGTTTAATTTATTTATTGAATAGTTACGACTTGCAATGATTTGTGTCGTTTTGCGTTGTTATAGTATTGGACCTCACCCCGCACTAGTGTAAAGGCCCTGGAAAGTTAGTTTAGGGTATTGTGTCATCCCACATTGGTCTCTTATGCTAAAGTCATCATTTGGCTAGGTGTCCAATCAGAAAGTTGTAGCACACAACTAGTGACTTAATGTTTAACTTAGTATAAAAACTAAGTTTATGTTTTATTTCTACAGTGACGAGTCACTAGGCATCTATAGCATTTTTATCGCTGCTTTGCTTTGCTAAAGGCAAGTATTTCTACAAACTTTACATACTGCTATAACCATAAACTATTGAATTCCAACCATATTAAATGCTGATCCTTGGGATAGCAAGTTAAAACTTCACATGTTGTATACTTTCAGTCTCTACCATGTTTATGACAGTTTTCATATCTCTCACATGTTTAAACAACGGGTTAAGGGGAAACTGTTAGTAGTGTAAGTGATCATGCCCTCCTTCTCCGTATGTATTTACCGAGCACTGTTACATTCTTTATGTAACTTTGTCGTATGTCTGATTCCGCGTTTGTGTATGAACATACACCGATGCCGTTAAGGGTACGTATGTACACTTCAAAAATTGATATGTACCACTGTACATCCTGATTACCTATTGACTGATCACTCACCTACTACAGTTTTAAACTTTAAAACAAATAATTATTGCCATAATAAAATGTATCTAAAAACTGGATAAAAATGATATGTCATTTCTTTCCATCACATGATCAGTATTATATGTTTGTTAGAATCAGTACTTACTCCCGTCCTGACAGGATAACGTTTTAGGTATACTTACTGAGGAGGAGTTGCTCTGCGATTCCTATTATGGAGTTGCTGCCGAAGACCAGACTTTATCTTACGAGGATGTACCTGCGGGGAAACTCGTCTAGTTGTCTATTTACTTTGGACTTTTGAGAGTAGTCATGTATTAGACTATGTATTTTGTGACTGGACCTGTATCCAGCTTTACATTATGGACTTGTACTTGGAACTTTCTTATATACGAGATGACTTTTGTGTTTGGGATATTTCTGACTCTTTATTACTTATAGAACTGTTAGCACATTTTAGTCTTACCTTGATATCTTTGGAACAGCTTACTACGCTTTATCTCAAGCGTAGGCTGGACATGACTCAGCCCGGCCCAACAATTTGGGTAGCGGATCGTGACAGAACTAATCAGTGCTAGTGATTCAGAGTACAAGATGGTTATGTAAACGGTGCGATATTGTACCCGAGTAATCTACAGAGATTGTACAAGAGTAATCTACAAGATTGAATACATAACCACTTCTACTCCCCCGTCCCAATCAATACACAAGGATCTAGTTAAGTTATGTTATTGCACACAAAGTATAGTTGTACACGATGATCATGTGAGCACATGAGTATACACGATTTCACATAATTTATACACGAATAACAAGAATACAAGGAGTACACGATGCTCATGATAAAGTACACGAATATGAAATACCCGATGTATCCGCTAAGGGGATAACATCGCACGACAAGATCCATATAGTACTAATCCGTGTTGCCAATGTGTCAGTATAAAGTAAAGTAATCTAAAGCAGGAAATATAATCCTAAACAAGATATAAAATGATCAGAGAATGTACTCGCCTGGTATCCTGAATATCTGAAGAGAATCTACTGTCCGAGGAGTGGTGTCTATCTCCTATAGAACAGTACAAGTCACTACATGTCCAAAATAGTATACTAGACTGCTACAATGCATCTACATGATGTTTTGGGTCAATCTAGGCTAAAGTCAACCCTTGGTCAACTCTAGTCAACTTATTCTAGTCAAACTAGGTCAACTAGGTCAAGCCTAACCCAAACAAGTCTCACTAAGCCTAACCAGCCTAGTCTAGCAACCACACATCAAAACTAGTCTATACAAGTCAACAACACACATTCACTGGGCATTCATGCCATATATATAGGCTGTATCACACAAGGATACACCCCATAGGCTATGTGCCATGTATATAGGCTATAGGCCATTGGTCTATTTCACACATTTCACACATATTGTATATATACACTAAGTTAATATAATTTATCATTCACATATACATATAGGTCACATTATGCATATAGACAAAATATATACATTAACATATAGTGATATAGAGAGAGGAGACATGTGTATGTGTTACAACTAACTTGTGTGTGTGTACATGTGATACACTATTGTGTGTAGTGAATATAGGGAAACAGTTTCATATTTTAGGTTGTTAGTGTGTGTGTGGCAAAACTATAGATAGGGTAGTGTGACCATGTGACAATCATGTGTGACATACAATTTGTGTGTGTGTGAGTGTATGGTACATTTGAGGGTGTAGTGTAATGTGTCAAGTGATAGTTAAATAGGGTGTCAATGTGTCAAGTGTGTGTGTGTTTGAATGTGATACAATAGCTATAGTTAATAGGTGCAGGAATTTGTGAAGTGTGTGGATAGGTTTTAGGCAGTTTCAGGAATGTGATTTGTGTGTGTTAGATGACAGGAGGTGTAATGTGGAAACAGGGAATAGGTAACAGTGTGTACAACTCAGAAATTCAATGATAGTTCAAAATCAGTGATCACAATAGAAAAATAGGAACCCAATTTTCATTAGGCAGGAATGTGTCAAATAGAATCTGAAATCAGTGGTGTGCAATGTGACATGAAACATTCCAGCAATCTCAGGAATTTTAAAGTGTTGAACAAGTGTCTCAGGAAATGGCAATGACAGTTCATATTTAACAGTCTACACATTACTCAGTCCAAACCCAATCGAAATTACTATTCTCAAACACCAATCAATAACCAATCATTGCAGTAACTAATAAATATGTAGATGAGTTAATATGGCAAATTAAATCATGAAAAATGGTTTGAAAACACATTTTAATTCAGAAATCGAAAACAGGAACACAGGGTATCAGTCAAATAGGGAAATTGAAATTCGAACTATAAAAACTTGTTAATATAACAATTTATTGGTTGGTAACCCATCCCACACACGTGCACGTGTCTCACAAGGGTCTGTGTCCAACCAAGTGGACACAGCCGTGTCTACGACACCAAAACACCCACGAGCACTGTGACTGGACACAGCGTCGTGCACGCATGCACGCATATCCAGCGCACGATACAGGCCACGTGGGGACACGTGGTCGTGCACACGTATACGCCAGGGGTAGGGCTACCCCACTGATACCCTGCACCGTGTCCTAGACATGTGTCGTGTCATTTCTAGCCGCGTGTCAGTGGCTAATTGCGCGCGCGTACAACAGCTCGTGTGACCAGTACGGGGAGGAGAACTCCTCGCACACGCAACCATCTGAGCTCAACTTTTGGGAGACCCATGTCAGTCAGTGCCCTAACATTCTCCCAAAAATTGTCGTGTCCTCGTGTCCTATACAGTGAGAAATTGACCCCGAGTGGCAGGATACTGTACATAGTTCAGCCACAGCGTGTTCGTGTCCTCGTGTGGACACGACACGACTCCAAAATCAGAAAATAAGGACACGAATCAACAAGCAAACCCTATATCTAGGGATCCATTCAAAAATAATTGCAAAAACAGTGAAGAGGAATGGTTGTGGCATTTCCACAAACACCTAGCCTATGGGTTTGATACGTGTCCGATACGGACAAGAAATCTAATGCAAACGACACCAAACTACCACTATAGCTAGGGGACACATAGATCTAGGCTACCATACACTAAAATCAGGAATTAAATAGAATTACAAGGGTTTACCTATGGATTGCAAGGATAAAAAAAAGCCCCAAATCAAACGGTTCCTGTTGTTAGCCAAATCCTCCCAATTGCTCTAAAACTGAAATAGCTCCTCAAAATCAGCAAGTAGAGGTTGATTAGAATCATATGCAAAAGATTTGGGTCAAAAAGGATTAAAAATAAATTTATTAGAAATTTAGGAAAGTAGAGATTTACCTTTCCTTCTAAAACTTGAATGAGCACAAAAGAGGCAAGAACAAGTCAATAGGACATTAAATAGGGGGGATCCTCTTGTGGTTGGCCACTAGGGTTTAGTTAGGGTTAGGGTTTCATACTATAGGCCTATGGGCTTAAGTCACAAGTCATTGAATGGAAAATCACAAGTCATTGAATTAAATCATAAGTCATGAAACCATTTCACTTAATCTTGATTCTCCTATTTAAAACTAGTTTCTAATGACTAAAAAATAGGTTAACTTAAGTTAGACTAGGGTCACCATAGCTAGGGTTAGCTTCTAGGCTAGTCTACAAAGTCTCAATAAGTCAAAGTCAATATATCAATCACCAATTCAATAAATTAATTAAAATTCAAAAATTCACCAAATGACTAAAATACCCTCAAGCTAAAATATGGTAGTGACAAAATACGAACCAAAAAGAGAAGGATTATAACAAATAGTGATAGATAAGGGAAAAAGTCTAGAGATGTTGTCGGATGATGAAATAACCATCACCAACTGTCACGACCCGCACCCTAGAGTAAGGGCACGAGACGTGGGTACGTCCAGCCTACGCCGTAGTGTCGGCGGTAGAACGCTGTCCTAGGTCAATCATCTAACAATATAAAGGTACCTGTACAGTATATACACTCCGAATGGAGGTGACATAGCAATATACAATCTCAATCACATCTAAGGCAGAAAGATAAGATAGAAAGATAGATAGAGTAATGCTGAATTGAAAAGATCCACATAAGTACGACCAGAGAGTCTAAGTGTCTAAATATCTCACAAAACCACAGAATCCTAAATATCATAATACAGTCATCCAGAAATAAATATAAGAAAATCCTAGTCTAGAGGAGTGTCGTCCACAGCTAAAGGATCCGGCTGCTGGTCCAAGTCACAGCTGTCATCTAGGGTAGTCCCATAATAGGTAGGATAGCCAGCCTCGTCCTCATCCTCTGTAATATTTCAACAGGTCCAGTCAGGACAGGAACGAGCACAATATATCTCACGCAGTTCATATCATGACTGGAATAAAATACAGGCAATAGAGTAAAATACATAAAACGTTGAAGAGCATACATGAATAAAAAGAAGACTGTAATGAAATATCTACTATAAGTAAAGAGCTACAGTAAACTAGTGATTTAGAGTACAAGCTAGACATGTGAACGGCTTCATAATAAACATAAGAGGTTGTACATGGCTACACTACTTTGGAAATTGTCCACACGACTATTTATACTCCCCCATACCCCAATCAATACACAAGGATCCGTTCAAGTTATGTTATTGCACATGATATTCACATGGGAGCCCATAAATGGGTGCACATGAATATAAACATGGGAGATCCATAATCATGAGAGTACATGAATCACGAGAGTGCACATGTAAGGTGAAAGCACGAGAGTACATGATGAAAGTGAAACGCATATGACATGATGTATCTGATGCTCCCGAGGAGGATAACATCGTAAAAAAAGATCCATATAGTACTAATCCGTGTTTCTATCGTGTCAGCATCAAGTAAAATAATCTAGGGCGAGAAAATACTCCTAACAAGTATGAAACGGTCAGAGAATGTACTCGCTTGATATCCTGAGTGTCTGAAGAGAATATACTGTCCGAGGAGTGGTGTCTGCCTCCTATCAGAATAGTACAAGTCACTACATGTCTAAAATAATGAAATAGACCGCTACAATGCATCTACATAATGTTTGGGGTCAATCTAGGCTAAAGTCAACCTTTGGTTAACTCTTGTCAACCCTAGCAGTCAAACTAGGCCAACTCTAGTCTAGTTAGGTCAACCAAGGATAAACAGGGTTAAACTAGGTCAAACTAGTCTAGGTTGGTCAAACTTAGGCTTAACAAGTCAATCTAGGTCAACTAACTAAATACCACACAAGTCTCATTAGCCTAGTAATACACAAGTATATCACACCCCATGCCATAGGCTACTCTACCTAGGCCATGGGCCAACACAAATAGGCTAATGAAATCCCTACTTCATATAACACTATCACTTCACATTAGGCTATATATCTATATATTACACTCACATACCATTATCTATATACACCATATACATGGCAATGCAATATTGGCATTACACTACATATTATCTATATAGGCAAATGCCATATCCAATTCACATTACCTAATCACATGCACATTTCACATATTTATTACATTACACATAGGCTAGATAATATATATATATATGTGTGTGTGTACAGGAAGTGAAAAATAGTGTATATAATGAGTGTGTGAGTTAGATATGAATGTGTGTGTGCTAGAGGAGTAAGGGGAATGTGTGACTGGTTTGTGTGTGACAGATTTCAGCTTGTGTGTGTGTAGTGTAGACTGTGTGTTAGGATGATAGGAAAATGTGTATGTCATGTGTGTGTGTGTTTGGATTGGTGTGAGAGTGAACTGTGAGGGAACCCAGATTTGTGTGAGAGTGTGACAGTTTTCAGGATGTGTGTGTTTATGAGTGAGCTAATGTGTGTGTGAGGGCTAAGGAAAAAGGCCTGTGTGTGAGGAGTGAACTAAGGAATGTGTATGACAGGATATTACAAGAGGGTGGCCTGTGTTCTCAGTTTTCAAACCCATCTACAGTTCAGTTATTCAATCGATTCCATAAACTGCTGCCAACACTAAACTAATCTCATAACCCATAGACTAATACCTAACAGTGAACTAATCAATCATTAGAGAATCAAAACAGGATGCCATCAAACTCAAGAAAAATGTGAATTAAAATTCAGGAAACACAAATCAGTTTTGACAGTTAGCCTACCCTAAAACTTGATTCCAACAACCCAAAGCCTTATACGATTCGAATTTAACATGGGCTATAACTCTAACACATGTAGGCTAATGAAACAACTATTTAACATGATTAAAAATCAGTAGGAACTAACACAAACTCAGGAAAAATTATACTCAGCCAAGGTACAACAGTCGGGTATCAGTCAAATAGGAATTCGATGAATCGAACCCAAATCAATCATAATATTCACAAATAATGGTTGGAAATTAGTGTAGCATGTGTACACGTGTCTTGTGTGTCCTCACGTGTCCAGAAAACAAGACACAGGCGAGTCCAACACGATGCAAACACATGGGGTGCACCCAGTGTTGCACAGTGTCGTACACACGTGCACGTGTCTGTATGACACGACACACGACACGTGGGGTCTCGTGGTCATGCCCACGTATAGCCCACGTGTCAGGCTACACATAGGACTCAACACGACACGACCACGTCGTGTCCAGAGTGGACACGACTTGTGCATCAGAATACGATTCGTCTGAACCCGGCGCACATGTGTGACCAGTGTGCGCGACTCTGTGTGTCCGATACGACCCCGTTAGATACGAGGCTTGGGGGACTGGTTCGCAGACACTGCCCCCTCATCTCAGTCCAAGCACGGCTCGCCACGTGGCCTGTGCACTGAGCACGAGGCCCCGAGCAGCAGGGGAAGCCCTGGCCGCGTGCGGGGCTGTGTCCACGAGTCCAGTGCGACTCGAACACGGCTCGAAATCACCTCAGTCATGTAAAATCATACAAGCAACATGAAGAACTAATTTCCTATTCAAAAAATATTTTGAAAATAGCAAGAATCAACCCATTGAGACATAGGTCGAACACCTTATTAGCCTACTGATATGTGTCCGATACAGACACGTATCCGACACAGGTTGGGTTCAGATCCTACCCGAATCTAGAGGGGACCTAGGTCTATGCATCTATGATGATAAATCAATAGTTTAGATAGGGTTTGAGAGATTACCAATGGGTTTCTCCTAGCTCAAAAACTGTACTGAATAGTCCTCTTCTATTGTAGCCCGAGCACAAATAGATCTCCAAAACAGTCATCTACCTCCATGAACAACAAGAGGGTGATGGTTAGATTACAATGCAAGAAGTTTGGTTGAAAAAAGATGAGAAATGGAGAAGTTAAGAATGAATGAAGTTGGAGCGCTCTTGAGAAATGAGAAAATGAATAAAGGAGGCAAGGGTTTTTGGGAGGGATTAAATTGGGGGAATCCCAATATGGCTGCCCTAAAATCTAGGGCTAGGGTTGATCCAAGGGTTCTCCATCAATCCAGACAAATCAATGGCTAGATGAAACCTAGGTAGCCTATCACTAGTCTTAACTAAATCAATATGACTAATGACTAGCCAAGATCACAAATCATGACTAGCCATGACTAACCATGACCAATCCCAAATCTAACTTAGTCTAACCATGACTAACTAGGACTAATCTAGGTTAGGTCCAAACTAGGTTAGGGCTAATCTCAATCACATGGCAATCAATTAAATAATATAAAATCATACCATTACTAAAAAAAAAATTTACCCTCAAAATTGAAAGGCGAAACTAACAGATGAGAAGGATAGACAATCATACCTCACGGTCCAAAAAGATAAGGGTATCGCTCGCGCATCTCATCCTCCCGCTTCCAGGTAGACTCTCCTGGAGAATGATGCCTCCATACGACGCAAACCAAGGGTATCACCTGGTTTCTCAGCACCTTCTCTCGGCGATCCAGAATCTCCACTGGCTGCTCTGGATAACTGAGAGTCGGCCCTACCTCAATCTCTGAATGATCGAGTACATGGCTAGGGTCAGCCACGTACCGTCTCAACTGTAATACATTGAATACGTTGTGGACACCCACTAGTGCAGGTGGCAAGTCTAGCCTGTATGCCACGTCATCGACTCTTCCGCTGATCACGAAAGGTTCGATGAAACGCGGGCTAAGCTTCCCACCTCCACCAAAACGTATAGTACCACGAGTCGGAGATATCCACAGAAAAACCATGTCTTCGACCTAAACACAAATAAGGTCTCATGTTACTAAATAATCAAACATGATCAAACAAACAACGTACTTCTAATCCTATCTCTAATCAACTGAGTCAAACATAGTCAATGGTCAACTACCGGTTAACAACTAGTCAATTTGTCAACATCCAAGTACTTGGTCAAAACTGGTCAACTAAGTCAACTTGGACTATTGGGTCAGTGGCTAATCTAGGGTTCAGACCTAATAGTCTATAGTGTTAAAAATATCAAGGTCAACTAAATCCTAAGTTCAACATACCCATGCATACCCTACATTAAACTAGACTCATAGCTTCTAACCCTTAACCATAACACATACTCTAAATACCTCACATATCCCCATAAAACCCACACTATTCCAAATACATCATCTATGCATACATATAGACTAACCACCTCATATGCCTAATCTATATAATATATGCAGAACCCCTTTAATCCAAATTGCTTATCACATATATCCCTATAATATTACACACAATGCATAGCATTAGCCTAACATGGAGGTTTACTAGCACAAATAGCAATTTAACCAAAACAAGGGGTAGGACATGCAATGGGGTGAAAGTATGTGAAGTACAGGAATGAATGAGTGCATGTAAATCAAGGACATGCAATGAAGGTTATGTGAAGTGCAGGACCTGTGCTAAGATGCAGTGCCAAATGTGTGGACACTTCAGGTATACAGGATACTAAGGTAGTGCAGTAGTTCATCTATATGTAGGACATGATCAATTTGTAGGTTATATGCCAAAGTAGCTAGGGAATGAAGTGTCAATTGCAAGAGGGTGAAGTGTGAATTGTGTATCTGAGTCTAACATGTCAGAAAGGTCGTGTGATAATGATGAAGCACAAGATGACGTGTCCGAGTAGGACACGAAGGTCATGGGTGCCTTACAGGAAGGGTAAGGAAAATAATAAATCATCAATGCTGTAAGACATACTAATATCCTATATAGAATTTGGCTGGTCAGGGGAATTATCTACAATGGGTTATTATTCTAATACCTAACTACCATCTCTAGGGTACAGACACCCTACAAGTCGTCATATCATTACACTATGAAGATCTACCTATGAATAAGTTCTACAAACTAAAATATCCCTACTCCTAAGTTATTGATGGAATACAATTTTATATCAACAGAAGGGTATGATAGAGATGATAGGTTGAAACCTTCTCAAGATAAAATCTGATAATCATATGCGTCTGTCCAAAATCATGTTACTCAGAGTCTTTGTCATGCTAGTGAGCAGGGCTACGATAATCACAGAGTCCTTGACTACGGTACATACCTCTAGAATCATGGCATTTAAAATTTTCGCATTACCGCATGCTTGGCAGCGAAAACCTTAAATTCCTACACCCGAGAAGTACGTCCTAATCTGACTATATGTCCTCACTGGGTTGCACTTCCATCCAATCTAGCAGGAGTTCACGATGTCTTTCACGTATCTCAGCTGAGGAGATATGTTCCAGACCCCAGTCATGTGCTAGATCATTCAGAGTTGGAGGTCGGACCGAGCCTTACAGTTTCTGAGCAGCCAGTGGAGATATTAGACCGGAGAGAGAAGAGGCTGAGGAACAAGGTTATACCCCTAGTACGAGTAGCTTGGAGCCGTCACTCCCCAGGTGAATCTACTTGGGAGAGGGAGTCGGACATGAGGGAGAGATACCCTTACTTGTTCGATCCAACCGCTGCGAGGGAACCACCCGTTCCCGCTTGATACCTTAGAGGTTAGTTTCGATCATAGCCTTAGTCATTTGATTGCAATACTGCTATGTTAGAATATTGTCGGGTCTTCAATCCTTGTGAATTTCGAGGACGAAATTTTTCAAGGAGGGAAGACTTGTAAGCCCCTGATTTTCAAATTCATTTTTAATTAGTGCTAATTAATTTTTAATGTTAATTATAGCCTTAAATAATTATTAGGAATTTTTAGGAATTTTCTAGAATTTTTAAATAATTTTTAAATGAGTTTTATATATTAAAATATTAATTTATAATTTTTTAAAATGTTTTAATTAACTTTTGCAATTAATTAGATTGTTTTAATATTGTTTTGCAAATCTAAATTTGTTATGTGCAAATTTTATTTTGCACATATACTGTGCGGGGTGGGTTATGCAAATTCCTATTTGCAACTACCCACTATTAGGACCTATCTGCAATTACCTAAAACTAGGAGGACCTAAGTGCTAATTTCCTACCCACCCCCCTGCCCGACGACCGACGGCTGACCGGCGACTGCCCCCGCCATTTTTCGGCCAGCACACAGCTCCCCAACCGACCTTGAACCCCTATTTAAACTCCCCTCCTCTCCCCAGACTCAACCCTAACCCTAATCGACCACCCCGACCACCGCAAACTCCCTTTCTTCCCCAAAACACTTCGCCGGAACCCTAACCCCGACGAAGCCTCGATCTTGCCATCCCGACACCCTCATCGACCACCACCACCACCCACAGCTTCGTCCCGATGAGACGAAGCGATCGCCACCGGAGCGCCGCCTCGCCGACGTCTCCTCCGCCGCCCAGAGCCACCGAAACCCCCTACATCGATCGGACACGTAAGTAGCAAGTGTCAAACGTGTCGTGCGTGTCTCATGTGCACACATAGGACTCGCCGTGTCCTGACGAACGTGATGGTGAGTCTGGACACGAAAGAATCGACTCGTGCGTGTCGTGCTAGCTAGGATACAAGACACCTGTGTCCCTAACTGTCCGGACACAGGCTCGTGTTTTTATTTTTTTTATATATATAATATCTAACCTAAATGAAATAAAATGAACAAAGCCCTATTCCTAACAAACGGGCTAACTGGCCCATTGGCTAGCGCGCAGTAGTTAAACTCTCACCCCCCCTTCTCCTGAGGGCAGAGTTCGAGCCCCCTTTCTGTTTCTTTTTTTTCTTTTCTTTTCTTTTCTGTTATCTTTTCTTTTTCTTTTTATTTTGTATTTATATATATATATATATATATATATATATATATATATATATATATATATATATATATATATGTATATATATTAACAGTATTTTATAAAAAATATATATATATATATATATATATATATATATGTATATATATTAATATATATGTATATGTATATACTGTTTTTATTAACAGTATTTAATATATATGTATGTATTTTATAGTTAGTAAATTTTATATATATATGTTTATATATACATTTTCCTATGTATATATATATTATATATATATATATATACACTATATTATTAAGTGTGTTCTTATATATATATATATATTTGTATATATATATATATATATATATATATATATATATATATATATATATATATATATATATATATATATACTTTATAAATTAAGTATTTTTCTCTTACATATATATATATGTAATTTTAAAACATATGTATGCATATTTTTACTATGCATAACTTTACCTTATTAAAATAATAATATTTATTTTGACTATTACCAAACTATATTTTTATGGTATTTAAATTACTGCAACCATTTGGTGTCCAAGCCTAGCATGGGTATTTGGGCTCAAATGTGTTTTCACACATTCAAGACCTGTACAAGTCATATTGGACTTGATTCATGGCCTTGGGTCCTGTATTTGAACTTTGGTTCAAATTATATACATGGACAAAATACGCAGATAAATTAATTATTGTGTGCATTGCTGTTTTTTGATTTTTTTAAAAAATACTTAAAGTGTTGCTAAAATATGGAAAATAGTTTTTAGATACTATGTTAAGTTGGCTAATTTAGTATAATTTTTGTAGTATTTAATTTACTGTTTTGCCACTAGTTTGGCATATAAAACCAAAACTCACTTTCTGTATACTTAGGAAAACTGATTTTTATAAAATACTTGTACTGGTTAATAAATTCCAGAAAAATTATAATAAATTTTTATGATTAACAAGGATCACCTTGGTACTTTACTTTAAGAAAAACTAGGCTTTTGTCTACTTTAAAAAAAATTGTTAGAACACAATGATCTTTTGATTTATTTATTGATTAATTACGACTTGTAGCTTTTTGTGTTATTTGAAGTTTTAGTCGTATTGAACCCCATCCCTCACTAGTGTAAAGACCCTAGGAAGTTAGTTAACATAGTGTGTCATCCCACTTTGGTCTCCTATGCCAAGTCATCATTTTGGCTAGGTGCCCAGTCACAAGTCGTGTTGCACCAATTAGTGTCCTAGTGATTTAGCTTAGTGTAAAACTAAGTTATTATATTTTACTTCTACAGCGACGAGTTACTGGACATCCATAGCACTGTTATCGCAGCTTGTTTTGTTTTGCTTTGCTAGAGGCAAGTACTTTCTATGAACTTTACATATTGTCACATAAATGAACTGCAAACCCCACCATGTTATATGCTGATCCTTGGAGTAGCAAGTTAGATCTCTACATGTTGCACTTCCAGTTACTACCATGCTTAGAACAGTCTTGATGTATCTCTCACATGATTAGAATATGGGTTTTTGGGGAAACTGATAGTAGTGTACGTGATCACGACCCCTCTATAGTAGCGAGCTTGGTCGCATTTTATATGCATACCTTGCCGCAGGTAAATATCCCGCATTTTCTGTACGAATGTACACCTATGCTTGTCTACTTGTACGTATGTACATTTCATTATGTGCCACAGCACATTGTACATCTATTGACCGATCACGTACCTGCTACAGTTTTAAACATTACATATACATCTGTCTCTATGACATATGTGTCTTTGCCATGATAGACTATGTGATGCCATGCTTTACAGTTATTTCTCTCATGTTCATTTCCATGTTTCACATGCTAGTTTGCTAGATTTAGTACTTGCTCCCATCCTGACAGGATAACGTTGTAGGTGTCCTTACTGAGGAGGAGTTACTCTGCGACTCATACTATGGAGTTACTGCCGAGGACCCGGCTCTGCTTTACGAGGATGTTCCTACAGGGAACCTCGCTTAGTTGTCTTTTGTTTACTTAGACTTTTGAGAGTAGACATGTATTAGACTATATCATTTTGTAACTGGACATGTATCCAGTTTTACATTTCAGTTCACTTGTACTTGGATATTTTACTATATACGACGACTTTTGTGTTTGGAGCATTTATGATTCTTCTTCACTTATAGAACTGTTAGTACATTTAGTCTTATCCTGTTGTCTTTAGAACAGCTTACTACGTTTTATCTCAACGTAGGCTGGACATGACTCGGCCTGGCCCAACAATTTGGGTAGCGGGTCGTGACATGTTTTTAGTTGTGGCCCATGCAGGTCCTGACTAAACTGTTTGGTTACGTTATTGTACCAAGCATGCCTGCAATTAGGAACTTAAGGTAATTAGACAATATTAGGAAAGACGCTTAGAACACTTAGAGGAATGCTAGGATTGCAACATAGGAAATACATCACATATTTGCTATTATAATTAGATTTTCTTGCATATGATTGCTCGCTTTAAATAAGTCCTTATAAGTCTTTTTATGTGTAATTTAGATGGTGCTTACTCGCTCGTCCCAGTATGTTACCCCCGAAAATGGGGCCCTCCATCTCCAGTCAGCTGACCGGTTGACTGGTACACCTCCACCTACCACATTCCCCCACTCCACAGATCCACAGACCCAGATACCACCTTCCACATCCCAGGCCCGGCAGGACCTGATACTTCCACCACCCCCTATCACTATACCCACCCAGACTTCCGTCACTCTCGACGGGACCCAGCTGCTCACACTGATCCAGGGGTTCCTAACAACCCATCAGGAGCAGACTACCCTACTCTGCCAGAGCATGGAGCATTCTGAGGGACATCCCGTGGTCCCACCACATGTAGAGCCACGGTAGAGAGCGGGGACAGTCAAGGACTTCATGGGTCTGAATCCCAAGGAGTTCTCAGGAACTGAGGGCATAGTAGTAGCTGATGACTGGCTAGATTCTGTAGAGAGAAAGCTTCTGGAGTTAGGATGCCGGATGACCTTTAGGTCGAGGCAGCAGGATTTCTGCTGATAGACTTAGCCGGAGTCTGGTTCAGGAATGAGCCGTTGTTCGCGAGAGGTAGAGCCACCTGGGACCAGTTCAAGACCCAGTTCAAGAAGAAGTTCTTCTCGACCACTGCTAGAGTAGCCATGGGGCTACGATTCCAGAACATCCAGCAGGGGAACCGTTCTGTTGACGACTATGCGGGAGAGTTCAGTCGCTTGAGCGTTTTGCTCCTAGTCTGGTTGCTGATCCAGAGGAGATGACCCGTAGGTTTTGCCATGGTCTAGTTCCAGACATTGGCATTCTTATAGTGGCAAACGGTACGACTGACTACTACCAGAGCCTAGAGTTAGCCCGGAGCATCGAGGAGCGTCTTCTGTCATGCAAGAGGCCGGCTCCTGTACATGATGGGGACCGTCCAAGCGTCAGGCTTTCCCAGCAGAAAGCACCGGCGCCACCCAGCAGACTTAACCGTCCCCCTACACCACATCATCAGACCCCGCCAGTTAGAGCCCGGACCCCGACAGCCAGCAGAAGGGAGCCATATGTTCTTTCTGCGGAAGACCAGGGCACGACATCTCCATCTGTAGGAAGAGGTTTAGAAGTGCTTGATTGTGTGGGTCTGCAACCATCAGCTTCGGGACTGCCTAGCTCCAAGGGACCTAGAGGACCGCTTCCGACTCAGCAGTAGAGGTTTGGGCAGCATCTGCAGCAGCAGAAGGGACCTCAGGGGAGGGTTTATAGTCTAGCCATTGAGCCGGAGCCGGAGCAGGTTTCGGAGCCGGATTACTTAGCTGACGTCATTACAGGTCATGTTTATTTGCATACTTTTATAGCTGTATGTTTGTTTGATTCTGGGCATCTCATAGCTTCCTATCATTAGAGTTTATGCATAAAATCATCTAGTAGCTACACTACTACAGATTAGTAAGTGATGACGGGAGGGACCAGTGCCTATTAGATCTATCTATAGGTGTTCTATTTTTATAGCCGGGAGAGAGTTCAGAGGGCGATTCTTTGTGATGCCGCTCCCCGGTTATATCATTGGGGATGGACTGGCTTAACTATGCCCATGCATCTATAGATTGCCATGATAGTATTGTGTTCAGTCCCCCAGGCACAGCACCATTCAGTGTCAGGAGGACAGGGCCGGATCAGCCTAGAGCCGAACTGTTTGCTACAGTCGGGGACGCACACCCACCCTATCATTAGGGAGTTTATGGATGTATTCCCAGAGGATCTTCCAGGACTTCCGCCAGACAAGATATGGAGTTCACTATAGATCTAGTGCCGGGTTCATCACCAGTATCCCGGGCTTGCTATAGATGTGAATCCCAAGGAGGCGTAGAGATGAAAGAGCAGATTGATAACCTGTTGAAAAGGGTTTCATTCGATCCAGTGCTTCTCCATGGGGAGCGCCAGTGCTCTTTGTGCCTAAGAAGGATGGTACGGTCCGGTTGTGTATTGATTACCGGGCCTTGAATGCCATCACTATCAAGAACAAATATTCTCTGCCCAGGATAGATGATTTGTTCGACCAATGGAGCGGGGCGAAGGTGTTTTCCAGGATATTTGAGATCCGGTACCACCAGGTGAAGGTTAGGCCAGCAGACATCCAGAAGACGGCGTTCAACACGAAGTACGGGCAGTACGAGTTTCTGGTGATGCCATTTGGTCTCATAAATGCGCCAGCTATCTTTATGAACTTGATGAATAACATTTCACCAGTATCGGATAAGTTCGTCGTAGTGTTTATCGACGACATCCTGATATACTCGAAGACGCCGGAGGAGCATGCAGAGCACTTGCGGATAGTTTTGGGGATTCTGAGGCAGGAGAGATTGTTTGCCAAATTGCCGAAGTGCGAGTTCTTTTTAGACCGAGTGGAGTTTCTCGGCCATGTAGTCACTGGAGATGGAATCTCGGTGGATCCCAGGAAGATTGCTGCAGTTGAGACGTGGAAGGCTCCGACGTCAGTTTCAGAGATCAGGAGCTTTCTGGGTTTAGCAGGCTATTACAGAAAGTTCGTCCAAGACTTTGCTAGGATAGCTGAACCCATGACGAAGCTGACGCGGAAGGACGCAGAGTACATTTGGTCAGAGGACTGCCAGACGGCATTTGAGGAGCTGAAGAGGAGGCTGACGACCGCTCCAGTTCTTACTTTACCTTCAGGTTCTGGAGGTTTCACCATTTTTAGCGATGCTTCTGGGAAGGGGCTAGGATGTGTTCTACAGCAGCATGGGAAAGTAATTGCTTATGCATCTAGGCAGTTACGGACTCATGAGAGGAATTATCCTACCCATGACCTCGAGTTAGCTGCGGTATCTTTGCACTCAAGTTTGGAAACATTACTTATACGGAGAGCGTGTGGAAATCTTTACTGACCACAAAAGCTTGAAGTATGTGTTCACGCAGAAAGAGCTGAACATGAGGCAAAGACGATGGTTGGAGTTGATGAAGGACTTCGACATCGATTTACAGTATCACCCCGGGAAGGCAAATGTGGTGGCAGATGCGCTGAGCAGGCATCCGATGGCATGGTACCTGATGATTGATCGACATTTGTGGGAGGATCTGGAGAAGCTCGGTATCGAGCTAGTTCGGCCAGGATCAGTGATACAGATGATGGCGCTTGACATTCAGTCAGGTTTGATGGAGCAGATCCGGGAGGCACAGTCTACAGATGAGAGTCTTCGCAGACTTCGACCCCAGGCATTAGCTGGATTGCTGGATGACTTTACTATAGCGGATGGATCCCTGAGGCATGGCAGCCGATTGTGCGTGCCGAAGGGAGAGCTGGTAGAGGCAGTCTTGTAGGAGGCGCACCGATCGAGATATTCTATTCACCCTGGTGCTAACAAGATGTACCGTGACTTGCGAAACATCTTGGTGGCACGGGATGAAGAGGGATGTATCACGTTTCATAGAGATGCCTAGTTTGCCAGCAGGTCAAGGCGGAGCGCCAGAGGCCAGCTGGTTTGTTGCAGCCGTTACCCATTCCCGAGTGGAAGTGGGAACATATTACGATGGACTTCGTTTCAGGGCTTCCTCGTTCCCAAGGAGGGAAGGATGCCATCTGGTCATCGTAGACAGGCTGACGAAGTGTGCGCACTTCATACCCTTCAAGGTGGGGCTTTCCACCGAGAAGTTGGCGGAGCTATACATGCAGCAGATAGTTCGCCTACACGGAGTACCGTGAGCATCGTGTCAGATAGAGACAGTAGATTCACATCCCACTACTGGAGCTTGCAGGAGGAGTTGGGCAGTAGGCTCAAGTTCAGTACGGCGTACCACCCGCAGACAGACGGGCAGTCCGAGAGGACGATACAGACGCTGGAGGATATGCTGAGGACTTGCGTGCTGGACTTCGGAGGATCATGGGAGAGCCATCTGCACTTGGTAGAGTTTTCATACAACAACAGCTACTAAGCCAGTATTGGTATGTCTCCTTTCGAGGCGCTTTATGGACGACGGTGCCGGACACCGCTCTTTTGGGATGATGTCGGAGACAGAGTTATGCTTGGGCCAGATGATCACGGATGCAGCAGAGAAAGTCGGATGATCAGAGATAGGCTCGTAGCTCAGAACAGGCAGAAACACTGGGCTGATGCTAGTCGCAGGCCGATGGAGTTCGCAGACGGTGATATGGTGCTAGTGAAGATATCACCTACTAGAGGGACGATCCGGTTCGGACGAGGAGGGAAGCTGAGCCCCAGATACATCGGGCCGTTCGAGGTACTTGGCAGGATCGGAGAGGTAGCTTACAGGTTGCACTTCCATCCAACCTAGCAGGAGTTTACGATGTCTTTCACGTATCTCAGCTGAGAAGATATGTTCCAGACCCCAGTCATGTGCTAGATCATTCAGAGTTGGAGGTCAACCGAGCCTTACAGTTTCTGAGCAGCCAGTGGAGATATTAGACCGGAGAGAGAAGAGGCTGAGGAACAAGGTTACCCCTAGTACGAGTAGCTTGGAGCCGTCACTCCCCAGGTGAATCTACTTGGGAGAGGAGTCGGACATGAGGGAGAGATACCCTTACTTGTTCGATCCAACCGCTGCGAGGGAACCACCCGTTCCTGCTTGATACCTTAGAGGTTAGTTTCGATCATAGCCTTAGTCATTTGATTGCAATACTGCTATGTTAGAATATTGTCGGTCTTCAATCCTTGTGAATTTCGAGGACGAAATTTTTCAAGGAGGGAAGACTTGTAAGCCCCTGATTTTCAAATTCATTTTTAATTAGTGCTAATTAATTTTTAATGTTAATTATAGCCTTAAATAATTATTAGGAATTTTTAGGAATTTTCTAGAATTTTTAAATAATTTTTAAATGAGTTTTATATATTAAAATATTAATTTGTAATTTTCTAAAATATTTTAATTAACTTTTGCAATTAATTAGATTGTTTTAATATCGTTTTGCAAATCTAAATTTGTTATGTGCAAATTTTATTTTGCACATATACTGTGCGGGGTGGGTTATGCAAATTCCTATTTGCAACTACCCACTGTTAGGACCTATCTGCAATTACCTAAACTAGGAGGACCTAAGTGCTAATTTCCTACCCACCCCCCTGCCCGACGACCGACGGCTGACCGGCGACTGCCCCCGCCATTTCCGGCCAGCACACAGCTCCCCGACCGACCTTGAACCCCTATTTAAACTCCCCTCCTCTCCCCAGACTCAACCCTAACCCTAATCGACCACCCCGACCACCGCAAACTCCCCTTTCTTCCCCCAAAACACTTCGCCGGAACCCTAACCCCGACGAAGCCTCGATCTCGCCATCCCGACACCCTCATCGACCACCACCCACAGCTTCGTCCCGACGAGACGAAGCGATCGCCACCGGAGCGCCGCCTCGCCGACGTCTCCTCCGCCGCCCAAAGCCACCGAAACCCCCTACATCGATCGGACACGTAAGTAGCAAGTGTCAACGTGTCGTGCGTGTCTCGTGTGCACACATAGGACTCATCGTGTCCTGATGAACGTGATGGTGAGTCTGGACACGAAGGAATCGACTCGTGCGTGTCGTGCTAGCCTAGGATACAAGACACCTGTGTCCCTAACTGTCCGGACACAGGCTCGTGTTTTTATTTTTTTTTATATATAATATCTAACCTAAATGAAATAAAATGAACAAAGCCCTATTCCTAACAAACGGCTAACTGGCCCATTGGCCAGCGCGCAGCAGTTAAACTCTCACCCCCCTTCTCCTGAGGGCAGAGTTCGAGCCCCCTTTCTGTTTCTTTTTTTTTTTTTTTCTTTTCTTTTCTGTTTCTTTTCTTTTTCTTTTTTTTTGTATTTATATATATATATATATATATATATATATATATATTATATATATATATATATATATATATATATATATATATATATATCTTATAATCTATATATATATATTATATATATATATATATGTTATATATTTATATATTTATTATATACTGTTTTTATTAACAGTATTTAATATATATGTATGTATTTTATAGTTAGTAAATTTTATATATATGTTTATATATACATTTCCTATGTATATATATATTATATATATATATATATACACTATATTATTAAGTGTGTTCTTATATATATATATATATATTTGTATATATATATATACTTTATAAATTAAGTATTTTTCTCTTACATATATATATATATGTACTTTTAAAACATATGTATGCATATTTTCACTATGCATAACTTTACCTTATTAAAATAATATTTATTTTGACTATTACCAAACTATATTTTTATTGTATTTAAATTACTGCAACCATTTGGTGTCCAAGCCTAGCATGGGTATTTGGGCTCAAATGTGTTTTCACACATTCAAGACCTGTACAAGTCATATTGGACTTGATTCATGGCCTTGGGTCCTATATTTGAACTTTGGTTCAAATTATATACATGGACAAAATACGCAGATAAATTAATTATTGTGTGCATTGCTGTTTTTGATTTTTTTTAAAAAATACTTAAAGTGTTGCTAAAATTATGGAAAAATAGTTTTTAGATACTATGTTAAGTTGGCTAATTTAGTATAATTTTTGTAGTATTTAATTTACTGTTTTGCCACTAGTTTGGCATATAAAACCAAAACTCACTTTCTGTATACTTAGGAAAACTGATTTTTATAAAATACTTGTACTGGTTAATAAATTCCAGAAAAATTATAATAAATTTCTATGATTAACAAGGATCACCTTGGTACTTTACTTTAAAAAAAACTAGGCTTTTTGTCTACTTTAAAAAAAATTGTTAGAACACAATGATCTTTTGATTTATTTATTGATTAATTACGACTTGTAGTTTTTGTGTTATTTGGAGTTTTAGTCGTATTGAACCCCATCCCTCACTAGTGTAAAGACCCTAGGAAGTTAGTTAACATAGTGTGTCACCCCACTTTGGTCTCCTATGCCAAGTCATCATTTTGGCTAGGTGTCCAGTCACAAGTCGTGTCGCACCAATTAGTGTCCTAGTGATTTAGCTTAGTGTAAAACTAAGTTATTATATGTTACTTCTACAGCGACGAGTTACTGGACATCCATAGCACTGTTATCGCAGCTTGTTTTGTTTTGCTTTGCTAGAGGCAAGTACTTTCTACGAACTTTACATATTGTCACATAAATGAACTGCAAACCCCACCATGTTATATGCTGATCCTTGGGGTAGCAAGTTAGATCTCTACATGTTGCACTTTCAGTTACTACCATGCTTAGAACAGTCTTGATGTATCTCTCACATGATTAGAATATGGGTTTTTGGGGAAACTGATAGTAGTGTACGTGATCACGACCCCCCTATAGTAGCGAGCTTGGTCGTATTTTATATGCATACCTTGCCGCAGGTAAATATCCCGTATTTTCTGTACGGATGTACACCTATGCTTGTCTACTTGTACGTATGTACATTTCATTATGTGCCACAGCGCATTGTACATCTATTGACCGATTACGTACCTGCTACAGTTTTAAACATTACATATACATCTGTCTCTATGACATATGTGTCTTTGCCATGATAGACTATATGATGCCATGCTTTACAGTTATTTCTCCATGTTCATTTCCATGTTTCACATGCTAGTTTGCTAGATTTAGTACTTGCTCCGTCCTGACAGGATAACGTTGTAGGTGTACTTACTGAGGAGGAGTTACTCTGCACTCATACTATGGAGTTACTGCCGAGGACCCGGCTCTGCTTTACGAGGATGTTCCTGCAGGGAACCTCGCTTAGTTGTCTTTTGTTTACTTAGACTTTGAGAGTAGACATTTATTAGACTATATCATTTTGTAACTGGACATGTATCCAGTTTTACATTTCAATTCACTTGTACTTGGATATTTTACTATATACGACGACTTTTGTGTTTGGAGCATTTATGATTCTTCTTCACTTATAGAACTGTTAGTACATTTAGTCTTATCCTGTTGTCTTTAGAACAGCTTACTACATTTTATCTCAACGTAGGCTGGACATGACTCGGCCTGGCCCAACAATTTGGGTAGCGGATCGTGACAATAATTCATTTAGAAAATTTAAAAAAATCCCTAAAATTTAGGGGGCTCACATGCTACCCACCTTATAAGAATTTTGTCCTCAAAATTAAAGGTTGGTAGTAGGATTAAAATGATAAAAAGATTAGACAATATGTTTGGCATGATCAAAGAACGACGAGTTTTTACACGATCAAGATAATCAATTCAAAATTATTAGACACGACTAGTGATTTTGGCACAATAGAATCATGATATGAACAAACTATATATGCCCGATTTAGAAGTAAGTTAAATCATTGGGGCACGATCTTAGTGATGATTAAGAGAACCAAAAATATAAATAAAGTTCAAGTACGGGGTGATCTGTAGCGCTTACGTTTGATGAAAATCGACCTCAAAGTCGTACAGGCCCGATCAAGATGAAAGGTTAACCATGACTAAAACAAGGTTTGGCATGATTGAGATAAAATTTTAGGCACAAACAAAATTGAAGTCAAGGTCTTATAGGCACGATCGAAGATTTAAAGAGTATAATTTATTAAATTGTGAAATGCATTCCAAGTTTGGACGTGATTAGAATTCGGAAATGGTCTAAGTTCATTTGGCACGATAGAGATATGAATACGAAATCAAAACTTGAGCATGTCATAGGAATGGAATCAGAGTATGAGTATTTTTAGAATCAAATTTTGACATGAATAGAAAGTGGTTCGGACATCAGCAAGTCCAAATTCTGGCACGACAAACCACGAGAATTTCAGATAAGATCGAGGAATCAAATCATGGTCGGAAAAGATTTTAGGCACGATTTAAAAAAAAACCAACGTGATCAAAATCAAAATTCGACATGATCATAGATAAGGTCAGTCTAACCTTGGTCGACATTATTAGATATGATGAAGAGTATGATAGCAGCCTAGGCATAACCAAACATGAGATTTCGATATGATAAAGGATAGTATAAAACTTAATCGTGGTTGAACAGAACTTAGTCATTAGTAAGAATTAAATCGAAAGTTAAAGCACGAATGGTAATAGCATTGAAATCCAATCATGATAAAAAAATTTAAGTCTCGACATGATCTAAGTTGATCATCAAAACAGGATTTAGGCAAGATGAAGAACAAGGTCATCGAAGTCTGAGCACGAGCATCCAAGGATGGAAATCCAGGTCATAATTGAATTTGAAGTCATTTAAGTCTAGTCAGCAATCAAGACTCTTTGGCACGATAAACAAGACGACCAAAATCAATTGGTCATAATCAGAGGGGATCAAAATCTTAATGATATTAAATTTAAGAAACAATTCAAGGATAGGAATTAGGTTTCTTCTGTTATGACAGAAAACCAAAATGTAGGATTTGTAGAAGTCGGGGTAATCATATCGCTCTGCTTCGACTACTACCAAGATCCTAAATTTTCGGTAATGAAGATGACCACTTATGATGCATATTCTTGTTATAGCTCTCGATTAATCTTTCTTTCTTTTTTATCGGATTTGTAATCCTTTCGACTTAGTCATCTTGAAAGTCCAAATTCCTCTACATTGTCCTAAATTTTAATTTAATCCATGTATCAGAATTTATAAAATTCTTGGACATTGTCCAAATCTATACTCCTCTTATTAATGCCACTACAACTTAAAATTCATTCCTCATTATATAAATCAACCTACATATATCTTTTAATTGTACCTTCAGATATCACCCTTCTTAAATTTGGTAGTCTTACAAAATCTCTAGATTTTCTTATAACTCAATTTTTTTACAAGTTCTCAATTATTCTCTACCAATACTTATTTAATTTAGCATCATCATTGTATGCAATCATAATATCGTTTCCATGTATCTTAAATTCCTAAATTTAGTACCTTGCCTTAATTCAAAATGAAACATCTCAAGAATCACTAACTTAAAAATATTTAGGTCATCAAAATCCAGTCGTCCTCGAATATCCTCATCAACTATAAGAATTCAACTATAAAATATAACTGTTTCATGCACATTCCAATTCTCGAAATCATTCTTCGTTCCTCCTAAAACAATCCATAATCAAAATAATTCTCCAAGTGTAATCGTTTTCCCAATTGATAATATCGGCCTCTTAATTTTATTTCCAATCTCAGTCATATATTTATCCCAAATTTTTATCTAAATGTCCAATATCTCATATTCCTACCAAGATACCACATGATAACAAATTCTTCTTCTATGAGATAGATGATTACGATACTTCCTCGACTTTTTGCATGCAAAGGGATACGAGAATTTCAAAATTTTCAAAGTGTAGATGACAAATGTAGATACGAGATAGTTGATCGATGTAAGTAGGACAAGGTTAATTAAGACAAGAGAATAATGGTAAGACAAAAAATAATGGTAGGAATTGTTCTTGCTCATTTGGTCAAAAGAAGTGAATCAATTTAAGATATGTCTGATAACCATACACACCTATCCGAAATCATGTTGCCAGAATTTTTGCCACGCCAGTAAGCATAGCTGCAATAATAATAGAGTCCATAACTAAGGTACATACCCTATAATCATGTTATCTAGATTCCTTACCACGCCAACCGGTATGGCTACAAAAAAATCTAAATTCCATAACTAGGATAGTGTACACAAAATCAGGCTCTATGTCCTCGTCATGCTAGCTTGTATGACTGCGATAAATTCTAAACTCCATAAATAAATTAGACATTTACCCTTTCATCGTCCTCATCAAATATATTAACAGAATATATCTTAACTCAATTAATAAAAACTTATCTAGAAATAAAATCAAAGTCAACAACGAACATCAAGATTCAAAATTATCAACGAATCAATGATAAGTAAATAGAAACAAAGGGAAACAGATTCCGAGGTAGGGTTTAGAGGTTCTCAGGGGATGTCCCAAAGGTACTATCTAAGGCAAGATTCCTGGAATATAATCTAAAACAAATCTTAACCTTTATATAAGATTGGCTAATCATATTCTCTTCTCAACCTAGATGATATATAAGTTCAACTTCAACATTCTAGTTTCCTTGGGGTCCATAAACACATCCTAATACAAGAATAGGGTTCGATAACAGACATATATTTCAAAATCAAGACGAATAGAAGTAAGTGAAAAATAGATTTGAAAAAAACATTCGAAATAAGACTCCCATGGGTCATCCCTGGAATCTATCAAGAGTTCCTAATATGTGACTGAGTACCAAAATCCTAAAATATTCTATGACTCAATCTTAATCCTAGGGCAGGCTCGCAGTAGTACAGATGAGCTCAAATACCACCACGACTTAGCAGTAATAGCAAAGATTGACCTATGTGCCACCACAAAAACGTGTCACGACCCGCACCCGGATATATGGGTACGAATACGTAGGCCACGTGCAGCCTACGTCACTGTATCGACGGTAGAGCACTATCAAGTACCCGATACTAACTAACATCCAAAAGATCCATAACTATAAAGGTACTCATATCATATCACAAATGATAAGGAAATAAGACAAGAAAGATAACAATATCACTAGAACAACTAGAATCTACAAAAGGATTTATGAGACAAGTAAAACGAAAGAAAAATAATAACAAAACTAAAATAACTACCAGATCTAGAACTCCTGGGAGACAACTCACAGTGAAAGAATATCGAGATCTGCCTCAGCTAGCATCATCCTATAGTCCAATAATGTGGGCATGATAATCTCCTAAAATATGTCAACGTATCCAATCAGGATGGAAACGAGTAAATAAACTAACAACAGTTCCATGTGAATTGACAAATTCTATAAGAGACAATTATAATGAAATATAAGATAAAATATCAAGGCTAGAATATAAACAGGATATCTAAAACTGGATATCATGTTAGGGTATGAAATACTGGAATGTAGAACAGTACAGTAATATCTGATATATAATGTAAATATAAACAGTTCCTTGAGATATTAGAGCACTATGTAATCGGCTTGGGTCAAGATCAGGCTCTTCCATTTGACCGGTTATCACAGGAACAACATATATAGGATCAAGTTGGCCAACCTGGAAAGCTATAAGGCAAGTAGTAACATAGGTCAGGCTTTACCCTACGTGAGGCGAGGGTAAAGCTATGATGCAATTAGTAACAAGAATAGAGGAGGGGTATTGATCACATAACCTCTAATAGCTCTCCATCCTCGAATAGTATATGGATCTGGACATGTCACGTCATGACACAAAATTCTCTAAGAGGATAGCAAATCCCCTTAGGAATCGATATTTATACAAGTGCAGGAAATAAAAAATAATGTACCAATATACCATGGTAACCCAGGAATGACATCTCATGACAAGATCAGACATATACTAGTCCCTGTACCATCGTGTCGGAAATCAAGTAAAATGCTACAACTGAATCGGATATAGTAGATATCAAGACAATGAAAACTATTAGAGAATGTACTCGCCTGCTGTCCTGAGCAATAAGTGAGGGTCTATGCCTGAACCGACGTCACAGGGACCTAATATAAATTTACAGAGTTACTTAGTGTTATAGAGTAAACAATATATATAAATACATTAATTCTATGCTTCTAGGCCTATTCTAGGTCAAACTCCGTCAAACTAAGTCAAAGATTGACTTATAGTTGACTTTGGTCAACTGGTCAACTCCTAGTCCACTCTAGGTTAAACTAGGTCAAAGCTAGTCTCTATAATCATCCACATGGTCAACTTATTAATTTTATTGATGTAAAATTATTGGAATCGACGGATCTCAATTTTGATGCAAAGATCTAAAAATACGAACCAAAAAAGAAGGATTATAACAAATGGTGATAGATAAGGGAAAAAGTCTACAGATGTTGTCGGATGATAAAACAACCATCACCAAAGTGTCCAGAATAGTCAAAATTTCTAGAATAGCCTACACATAAGTCTAATTTGGATACAGGAGCAAAAAGGTAATTTTTGGTCAAAACGGTGTCTGTGTTGGACCCACTTTGCACCGAAAAATGTGCCAGAATATACCTCAAAACCTAGCAAAATATGTCCACGAATCCAGAATGATAATACGACTCAATAGTATATCCGAAATTGGATTTCGATGGCCCGATCTCAAATTGGTCCGTTGACCCGGATATTGGAATCCGATTTGCACGGAAATGCGTACCGAACTAATGTCCACTAAATCTAGCAAAGTATATGTCAACGAGTCTAGAATGAAGATACAACCTCAATGGTATATCCGTAATTTGATTCCGATGAGTCGATATCAAAATGGCCCGTTGACTCGGACTGTAGGGCCCGCCTGACACCGAAATACGTGTCGGGGACCACGTCCTCCAAATCAAGCAAACTTTATATGAATTCGTGCTAGAACGATGCCACGAGTCTAATGGTGGTATCAAAATTTGAATCTGGAGTACTGGGTTCAAAATTAGAATTTTACAAGTTAAAAATTATGAATTCGGATGGCCAACTTTGACGTCAAATTCAACCAATCAAACTAGCTCACAATGAAACAAAACTTAAGGGACAGAAAGATGGTTTACCAGCTATGCACAAGAACTGGTGTTATGCCAAACGGAGCTGCGATGGTGGAGATACGAGTTCACGAAGTTAGCTCCATAAAACTGTCTAAAATATATACAATTTAAATGGTTAACTTGGTGGCCGATTTGACATATCAAACGACGGAATTACTGGTTGAAATTTGACAGGAGTGTAGGGGTATATACCGAAAAGAGATGAAAGAAATAGATCGATGATCTAACGGTCGAATTTCTTGGAGAACGTGCACAACGACGCTGTCCCGATAACGAATTCTGACTTCGATTCTGCGCGCGTCACTGCGAGATTTCGTGCAAATACATGAATCGCCTAGGATACGCATCGGAGAGGAGGGTGGTAGCTTGGGGAAGACTCGTCAGATGTTGCCCGACCAAGAGGTGGCTGGTGGGCGTGCGATAGCACGCCACCGCGGCTGCTGCTATCGCTGGAGCTGCTGCTCGCATTGCTGCTACTGCGGTGGCTGTTGCAGCTGTTGTTGCTCGCTGCCACTACGGTGTCGGAGGAAAAGAAGGAGGAGAAGGAGAGAAAAGATGGTGATGGTGGTGGTGTGGTTTTAATGGTGGGGATGGGGGAGTAGTGTTGATGGTGTGAGGAAGAAGAAGAAGAAAAAATATGGAGCAGAGGAAAATAAGAAAATGAAAAAGAGAAGGGGTTGCTTTGATGGTGATGGAGATGATGGTGTCGGCTAGAGATGGGGAGGGGAAGTATGGGTGTGTGTTGATGGTGATGGGGGTGGAGTGTAGTGTGTAAAGAAGAGAGAGGGAGATATGTTATTAAAGGAAGAGAGAGAAAGAGAGAGAGGTATTATGTAAAAAAGAGAGGGTGTGGTCGGCTGGATAAGGGGGTATGTGAGTCATGAGAGAGAGAGAGAGAGTTGTATATATACATATAAATTATTTTTAAAAATGGAGAGAAGGGGATATTTTATAAAGTAGAGAGGGAAAAAAGATATTTTAGAGTAGAGAGAGAGAAATTTGTGTGAGGTGTTTCGGTAGTCATGAGAGGGTCTACATAAAATTGGGTTGGGTGTTCGGTCAAGTTTTGTCAAGTTTGGGCTAGGTTTAGTCATAATTATAAATTTAAATCATTTATAATCATCGATGAAATAAGAGCATACGGGAGATCAATTGGGTGGCACGCAAGTGGCACATGCATAGTAGGCTCAAAATAGATCAAAACCATATATTGGATCGATTAGATTAGACCGATGTCGAGTCCCGAATTAAGTTGGAAGTTGGATCAGGATTTACGGTAGATGATCAATTGGCCTAAATTGACCCGAAAGTTGTGCGATGCAAACACAGTACAAGGGAACAATTTTGGGTGGGACTTGATATATCAAAATAAAGATAATCTTGTCTACTAAACCCATGAAAGAAGTTTCTCGAGATTGATATCTCTGACGCCCCAGAAATCAAAGTCATGGAAAAAAGCATTTAATGATAATTAAATCAAAATGAATTATCAAAATAATTCATTTAAAAAAAAAAAAATCCCTAAAATTTTGGGGGCTCACAAATTGAAGCTAGGCCACATAGTCGCACAGAGTGTCCCTATTGCAG
>JANAVB010013592.1:0-20930 GCA_029216955.1 Iris pallida
TCACTCACTTGCATAAAAGAGTCTTCCTGTTCCGATTGTACACATTCCCCCTAAGCATACCTCCACCAGCGAGCCATGTTCCAATGCTCCTGTCCAGCCAGCTAAGAGACTGCATCAGGCTCAATTCTCTTGATTCCCAACACAAGTCATAATCTAACATTCTGATAGCATCCACAAGCCAACCAAATGCCTCACGCGGAGCGGGGCATTACAGATAGGAGAGTCCTGTGCTGGTCTCATCCCCGGCTTGGGCCAGTAGCTGCTTCGGGCGTGGGGTTCCTTTTACCAGGAAGTGATTGTCTCTGTCACTGCCTCGCCCGTGCTATTGAGAGCTTGTACTGCAATTTTAGCCTTTTTTGCTTATGTGTATGTAACTACGAAGAGTCTGTAATAGGTCTTTGTAGCTACATGTTTTATATATAGAAGCTTCCCGTCCTTTTGCTTTTGTCTTCAAAATAAAGAGGGAATCTTCACCAGGATTTGCCCGACCAGAGGTAATATGGACGTGGTAGGCTTAATCTTTGCCGGGAATAGAACACAATCCAGAGGTAATATGGACGTAACTATTTTCTGGACCGTCGGAATAACCATAGAGCTGATGCGAGAAGAACGACTACTCAGAGGTAAGTATGTACATAGCCGCATCTTCCAGGTGTAGAGGAGCAATCCAGGGGTATGTGGACGTGAAGTGCTTCATCTACTTGAGAATATATAGGAGAGAGAGAAGATCCCCTTACCAGAACTCATATGCACCATTTTTAGGGGACGTGGGCCTATGCTGGTTCTGCCTTCAGATGTAATATTCTTTAGAAACTTGCGTTGATGGGCATCACTAGCAAGTCACCATTAGGCTTAGCTAGCCGATAAGCACCGTTGGAGTATACCATTTCTATGACGAACAGTCCTTCCCACTTGGGCTCGAACTTCCCAATCGTCTTGTGAGTCATTACCACGGTCTTCGTACTGCCAAGACGAGGTCGCCCACTTGGTATGATCTTTCGTGAACCTTTTTGTTGAAGGCCCCAGAGATGCGGGTTTGGTAAAGCTCGATCCTTTGCTGCACGAGCAAGCACTTTTCATCCAGTGCTTCTAACTCTTGTAAACGCCTATGCTGATTATCTTCGACGGTTAAGCTTACAGAGGCCATGTTAGCATACAACATCTTCTTAAAGACTTGACAGGTGTTGGTGTCAGAGTCCCAAATGGAGGAGTCAGAAGAGTGTGAGTGCCTCATGACTTCTTCCTCTGAGTCTTCTGAGGTGGAAGTAGGTGTAACGTACCCCAACCCTCGACCGGTACGTTGGTAATAGTTTTGAGCTTTTCCTTTGAAGCATGAATCCGTAAGGGAAGACGCCAGCCCTTGCCATAATTGAGCCCCTTGTTGCTGTTCAGGTTGTAACCCATCTTCTAGATGAGGTTTTTGGCCTACACAATGTAGTGGTAGAACTGCATCTTGCCACTGTCGAGGTCTGGATCTTCAAGAGTTATTCGCTGCGGATGCTCCAATCGACCGAATATGATGGGTTCCTCTTCTTTTTTCCTGGCTGGAACTACGAAGTAGGCGCCCTGGGCAGGGACAACTCAGCTCACATGATTGACGGTCATCACCTATGTCTGTAGCTTATGTAGGAAGTTGTCTAGGAAATATTTGGTGTTCCAGCATGCACCAGAGTAGTTCGAAGGCAACTTCCTGTTAATAAAGTGGGATATTTTATCCCGAGGGATTACATCATCGAAAGAGTATGCCTCCGTATTGGCACAGACGTAGTCTTCTAGCTCTTCATCAGTGAGGACTAGAGCTGTTACGGGAGGAGGAGGAGGATGCTTCCCTTTCAGCTTGAACTAAAGGGGCTATGGTCGCATGCTCCTGCGCCTTCATGGTTGGCCTTGGAGACCTTCGATGTAGTCTTATTCGTATCGACTCCTGACAATCTTCTATCGTCACTGTAGGCGAAGGTGGAGCTCTGTCCCGAAGCTTAACAATGAGAGGTACTGATACTTTGGGGGGCCTTTCTTTCAGTCAAACCTTTAAAGGTTCTTCGGTCGCTGTTGCGCTTTCTGTGGTTGTCTCTGCCTCATCATCAACATCATTGCTATCATCATCCCAGGGGACTGACTTGTACAGATCAGCATTCGTACAGTAGGCTTCAAGTCCTCAAAACGGGTCAATATCAGCAAACTTTGTTTTGATGGTCCCATCGCTGGCCACATACTTCATGCACTAATGTAGGGTAGAAAGGACAATCATGTACTCATGGATCCATGGTCGTTATAGCAGCATATTGTAGTTTATATCTGTGTTGAAGTCGCTGATTGTAGTGTTCGAGGCTGTCAACCGATGCATTGGAATCCTTAGATTTTGAAGGAGGCTTCTTGGGATAATGCTCAGAGAGAAACACGGGTCGACGTAGATACGATCGACCATAATGGCACCGACATACCCTATATAACACAGGGGCAATTGTGTCGATTATTCTTTAGCAGCATGTCTTACTGGGTGAAAGTGATACTGGGAATTACTTCGACCATGCTGTGGCAATGTGGATAAGCTACGAGATTGTCTTTTGGTGGCCGAACCTGAGTAAGGAAGGACTCGGCGTTCTGTAAGGTTTCACTGAGCGTGTCTCGGGTCTCTTTAGAGAGGTGGAGAAGCTCGAAAAGTGACAATCTAGCTAGAGTGTTGGCCAGCTGTACTAGAATATCAAAGTTGTAGGGCTTGATAGGCCCTATTGTCGGATCCTTTCTGAGAGGTTTGTTGAAGCGAACCTCCTTATGTTTCTGCTTATCCGTGGTAGGAGCCCGAGATGGACCTGCCTCTAGTACGTCAGGAGCTTGAGATGGACCTTCTCCTGATACATCTAGGACATGGGAAGTAGTCGGTGGAGACTCCTCCTGCTCTGGATCCTGGCTCTCCTCTTGTCGCTGCGCTGAGCGGGTGGTCACCAATGCATCATCGGTCGAAGTCGAGACCATGCGGCATGTTTTGCTTTTCTTTCCTTTGGTAGAAAGGGTCGTAGGTGCCATCATGTCGGGGACTAAGTCAGGATGAATCTATATGACTTCGTCTTGAGGTATGGAGAACGAGATAAGCCCTTGAGCGTTGTCCCATACTGGTGGAAGGTTGACTACTTCTATTGTCGCCTTTGGAATGGGGACGACACTGTCTTGTACCTCTGTGGCTAGAAAACTCCCAAACTGGAGAGTAACCATGTTGGCCATGACGGTCTTCTCCTTATAATCTAACGATATAATGTTGGCATTGATGAGGTACTGGATTTGCCTTTTCAATACATAGCAATCTCGTGTTGAGTGGTGGACGTACTGGTGGTAATGGCAGTACTTGGGATGGTCCACCTTTTCTACTTCAACAGGACGCCTGGGTGCCGGGATGGATAGTTTGCCACTCTTCGTAAGCATCTCGAAGAGCTCCAACATATCATCGTCATTGAAGGAGTTAGTCTCCATCGGCCTCTGTATTTCTACGAACTTGGGGTTCACGGATGCTGAACCTTTGGAGATGTTGACGGTCATGGCCTGCTTGTCTTTTCTGTCTTTGGAGTTACTGCTGGACGAGCATCTCCCCTTGTCTTCAGGCGTAGAAAAGTGTAGCCCCAGGAGCTGCACGTCCTGAGCTTTCATGTATGCAGCGTCCGCCTCTGTAATAAAAGGTGTGCACTCCGTGCAGGGAGCACTGTGCCATAATTTGATTGCGGGTAGCATGTTCTTGCGACATAAGTCCATAAGCATGAGCTCAGGTATGCCGGGCGATAATCTGAGGGCTGCTTGGCGGAAGCGCTCAATGTATGCGCGGACAGCCCCCTTCTCTCTCTGGACAATCTCCATAAGGGCCGACATCGTCATGTCCATCCCTCCTTCATAGAATCGGTCCACGAACAGAGTCTTCATGTCTTCAAATGACGAGATACAATCGTCCGAAAGACTGCAGAACCATTCATAGGCTACCCCTTGCAGGGCTCCTATAAATGTGTTGGATAGGAGGGCATCATCCTTTGGTAGGTGCCCAGTTACCGAGGCAAAGTACCTCAAGTATTGTCGAGGAGACTCCTTCCCTTCGTAAGGTGTAAGCATCTGCAGATTGTATTTGGGAGGGTAGACGACGTTGTCCCACTCGACAGGGTATGGCTGTCCGATACCCATCTTTCGGAGTGCTGCTTGCTTCTTCTTGGCATCATGACGAGCATACAGCTCCTTGATGGCTGCTGTATTTCGGCCAGCATTGCCGAACCTGTAGCCGATGGAGTAGACGAGGAGGGTCTTGCCTGGTGGACGGCAGACAGCTTGCTGGATCCGTCATTAGTTGGCGGATCAAGCACAGGTGTAGAGGCAGCGGGGGCCATATTGCTCTTTAGCTCGATTATAACCGAGGATAGTCTTCATGGTGTCCGTCAGTGTATCTAACTTTGTCTCGAGGGCTTCGATACGTCTGAGAGATTCATTGTTGTCTTCCTTGTTGCCATCGGCCATGAACAGGGACCAAGTGTGAGGATGAGTCAAGGGAGCCGTAGATCCTTCGCTCTCTGGCTCAGACTCCTAAGCCTCGCCGTCTTGTGGATACACTGTAAGATTGTTATCTTTCTCGGACTCAGTATGGTTGCTACTCCCAGTCTTGTGACTTGCTGTGCCGATGGAGGCATCCGTGTCGTATTGCTCCTTCTCAGATCGAAACACAAGGTTGTCATGCATGGTAGGAGGCTGGCTACCCCCAGTATTTGGCATGGCACCTAATGCAGATCTGGAACGGGTGCCTTGGAACGCACCTGTATCGGGTACCTTAGCTTTGCTGCTCTCCGGCCTCCTCTTCGGTTTAGCGACCGACGTAGAAGGATTCTGGGAGGTCTCTTGAAAGCTTTGGAACTCTACACCACATAGCATGTGACGATGCGGGGTTAGTCTTCTCTATGGCTTACCGACCCCCTGTTGAGCCTCTGGCGTAGGGTCGACGCTGAATGAAGTCTCTGGAATACAAAATGCCTGCTCGATGACGGCGCGACTGCCTGCTGGCAGCAGCAGTTGATGGTAATCTGGGTGCAAGAGTGCCTTGATTTAGGCATGCCCTGCGCCACAGATTCTTCTTTCACTTGAGAGAGGGTCGAATCTTCCGCCATGGTACCCCCATTGTACGTGCAGGGAAGCTGCACGAGAGTACGGTCAGAGCGGGTCTAGCGGGGAAGCCTCCTGTCGCTTCTGTGGAAACGCTGCTCATGTGGCTTCCTCTCCGTAGGACGTACTCCTGGCTTGGCTCTTGGAGCCGTAGATCCTTCGCTTTCAACGCGGGCCTCTGGTCTGCCATAAGTGCCGTGCGCTTATTGTACGAAGCACGAACCACCTGGGATCTCTTTCTACTACCCCCAGCGGGTGAGTAGTATTCAGAGTCCGCGGAAGGCTCGCCTGAAGGGAAACAATTCTGTCGAAGACATATCTTCCTACCGGCAATGCTCTCATCGTGAGGGGTTAGACCGGTGTGCGCTTCCTCTGGCATCGTATCTTCGTCAGATCAACCATAAAACCACTGTCTTCCTCGCCATGCTTTCCCAGGACGAGAATCGGGCGAGGGGATAAGGCTGTAGCAGTCGAAATCTTCTCCGTGGCTTTGACGTTGAGGGGGTTCTGAGACGCAGTTCTCGCCATCGTGTTGCTAGCTGCAGCCGCCTTAGGCCTCCAGACACGTCGAGTCTTCTTTGGTTGTACGAACCGCTTCGAAGTCTTCGACTTTTCATCAGAGAGGAGATATTTAAAAGCTTGCTGGTTGAAGTATACGACCAACATGTCTTGGGAAGATCCTAGCAAGTTGTCATCAGATTGCATCACCGCCTTCTCGTTGGAGGAGAAGGTAGTCTTCAACAGAGTTGCCATTTTGTTCGATATAACAAAAGGTTGAACAAACTTTTTGCTTTATTGAACGTATAAGGTATCTGTGTACAAAGAAGGAAGTCCGAAACATGATATTATAAGTACAGGGAGAAAAGGTTTCTGGGAAAGTGTAATGGTGGAGATCGAGCACTGCAGCGCCTCCTTTACTCCTTTGACGATCTGACGACGAATCAACCTAGCTCTGGCTCTCTGGCGCCTTTGATGGAACTCTGGGGTCGCCGATCAAGAGTCTGTCTGGAGGAGAAGATCCCTTTGGAGGTGGTTGTTCTTCTGTTAGTTGGTTAGTGGATTGTTTCTTCTTAGATGAAGGTTATAGATATCTTTTAAGTTGAAGGAGAACTCCTTCTATTTATAGAGAACCGAGCACATATGCGATGTGCATTAGGGTTCCTGAGATATGAAAGTATCTATCGTTATTGTACGGTACGGGCTTCTACAGTGCTGACACGTGGCGGACATCGAGATTCCCCTCAATCGAGATCTCTGGTGGTCATCAACATAACCGAAGGAGGTGACACGTAGCGCGTGTCGATTTGCATGCTCGAATACAGCCGAATAAATCTTAGGATTTCATCCTAGATTTGGAGTCTAATTGATCCTCGTCTAAGATTTAAATCAATCTGATATGATATCAATCATGATTTAATCCTAATCTTTTCCGCAAGAGGCGGTTTATACAAAACAATTGGGGTGGACCCATGCTTCCTGCGCCTCTGGTGAGGACTAATTACTACTGTGCTTCTGGAGCGACGAGTAGTTCGTGCTTCTAGAGACGACGGAGCCTCTGTGCTTTCAGGCGACGAGTGGACTTGGCTTCGAATGACGATGAGACTTCTATACATTTAGAGCAATGATGAAGCTGTGTTTCGGAGTAACAGAGTCACTGTGCTATAGGCGACGAGTAGGCTTGTGCTTCAGGTTGGCGAGGTTACTGTTCTTTTGGAGTGACAGGCTAACTTGCATTGGTTGTAGTGGGAGTTCCCAAGTCTCTTGTAGAGAAGTAACTTAAGTTTATGGATCGGAACAGATGACTGCACCGTAGGAATGGAGATGGTGTGAACATATTACCATCATGTGCCTCATGTGGACGCATGTAAGTAGCTGCGCCTATGAACTTTGAAGGCGTTGGCTTTGGAGGAAAAGGTATAACACCCTTGTGTGTCTGGATTGGCGCAGGCAGGTAGCTGCGCCTCTGGAGTGAAGATACTGGTTTCTGAAGTAAAGGAAAGGGCGGGGCCTATCACCATCTTGCTTCTGAGGTTGGCGCAGGCGAGTAGCTGCGCCTCTGTCTTAAAGGCTTTGGCTTCTGAAGTAAAGAGCGATAAATACCCGCTTTTTAAGGACTTCCCTCTTAATTGTCACCGTAATATGGAGAATTCCAAGGGTTTAAGACTGACACTCGTTGTGCTGAGTCTTAAGTTCATCCCATTAATACGAAAATTCTGACCGTCGGCCATGTGGCGTGCACTCTGGGCCATTCTCGGTCCTATAAATGGAAAGTTCTCCTCCGAAGGGTTGTTGTCTTCTTCTTGGCATCCTTCACTACCATGCGAGATCCAAACTTAACTTCAAGCGGTGATCGGCCTTGTATAAGTTGGCTGCTGGTTGAGGCTTTTCTCGTTCATAGGAGCCATGTTCTTATAGAAGAACTTTGTGTAAAAGAAGCCATTGTTGCCCTTAAGAAGTACGTAAATGTCCTCCTTAGGGAGTTCAACTTTGGGCGACGTCTGGAGGATCTTCGAGGTCTTGACGATCGACCTAGGTCATGGGTGGATAGCCAACCCGAAGAGCCACACATTGTGCTATGTCCTTCCCATTCAGGGTTTTGCGACCTGCTGCGCTCTTTGAAGGCTCGGGCCAATGACTGCTTCAGGAAGCTGCTTGCTTTGGCCGAGTGGCTGATATGATTATGGTAGACTGTGCCCATAAAAAGGTCAGAATACGCCTCGATGGGGGTCAATCTTCTGGCATGAAGAAGAAGGGCTGCGCTTTAAAGAAGACCGAATCCCTTGTAGACCCTTCTAGGCTCTGTTGAATCTGTACCAGATCCTTTGTAGACAAACAAAATTAGTCCTTTTTGTGTAGTCTCGATGTGTCTGTACTAGACTTTGGTAGACGTGACACATAAGGGACTTCTTTCCATATCTTCTATTTTGTCTTTTTAGCACTTGGGCTGAGCCTTTGTATCATCTGCTCTGTGGCGAAAGGATGTCATCAACTGAGATGCTTCTACAGCTTAGAATCAAACAAGGAAGACAATAGAACAATAAAATTTGAGATCCATCATGAAGCAAGTTACACTTGCCTAGGGTTGGTGGAGGAGTAAATGAAGAAGAAGATAAAGAAGTAAATGAACTTAATGGAGGAGAGAGAAAGGAGTTTGGTATATATATCAACCCTCTCGTCTCAACCCAAACCAAACCTAACCAAGCAAAGTCAAGTCGAGTTGATCCAAGGTGAACCAAACCAAGTCAAGGTTAAACCAAGACTAGGCTAAGAAAGATACGTCAAAATATTGGTCACCTGACAAATGTCAGAAATATGTACACGTATACTAAAAATACGTATAACAGAAAACGGGAGTGACACCCCAGGAGTTGCGTAACCTCGGGCAGATGGCGATGCGAGCGCTTTCAGCGGTTCGATTAGTTCCGAAGTCGAGCCTTCAATCAACCTGATAGGAAGTTTGCCTTCTGAAGCCGGGCCTTCCGGCAATCCTATGGAGCGGATGCAGCATATGCTCGAAATGTACCAGAGGTAGGCCATAGCATTCCAACAAGAAAGCAAGAAGCTACGCCTGCAGTCCGAAAGACGAAATGCCCAATTTGAAGCTCGGTTCGAAGCGCAATTCAAGATGCAGTAAGGGCAACTTGATACGCTACGGCAGTTGGTGCAAACGGTCGTGACCAATGGGAACTCTGTAACCCGTACTGTCGAACCCGTGACTCAACCCATTAAAGTCGCACCCGGGGAGCCTTCGTCTCAGCTTGCACTGCCAGAGAATAATACCTTCGACTATACCAACTTCAAGAAGGCGTTTCGTACTTTCTTCTCCAGCAACGAAGACCCTTCCCTCGCGATCGACTGGTTAGACGAGATCGAAGACAACTTCAAGCTCCTCGGCATTGATGAGGCCAAAAAAGTCGCTTGCGCTCAACTTCAACTTTGGTTGAACGCGTAGGACTGGTGGACGGTACAAAAACAAGCTATCCGACGCGATGATTCCACCGCGTCGATCACCTGGGCTACGTTCCGTAAGGCCTTCGAAGTCGAATACTTACTTGTGGCGATCTGCCAGGCGAAGAAGAACGAGTTCATGTTGCTGAAACAGGAAAACATGACGGTACGCGAGTATGCTATGGAATTCAACATGTTGGCCTGATTTGTGGGTGTCTACTTGCCAACAGCAGTGAGTCGAGCATGGAGATTCGAAGTGGGCCTAGGCCTTCCATTTCTGCTCATATGATGGTACCCGAGTATCAAACAATGGACAAGTCACTCAACCATGCCCTCCGTCTGGAGCCTCACTATCCTCCTGCCACTACCACCGGCGCTGTGAACTATAATAATAATCACAAATGCCATAGTAATGCAGGAGGCAACAATATGCATAAGTGTCCAAACAACGGCCACCAGGGTGGATACCAAGGGTGAAACCCAAGCACGCACTGCAACAAATGTAACAACTTTGGGTACCATGTCGCTGATTTCCATGTCTCTGAAGGTGTATGCTGGCACTACGGTAAGACGGGCCATCAGCACTCAAATTGCCCGACCAGAAGGCCGAACCCAACGGTGCCACAACAGCAGCAGTACCAACAAAACCGAGGCCAAGCACCTCTATCTCCAAAGACCGTGCCATAAAATGGCTAAGACCATCGCCCCCATGCCTAAGGTCGCGTCTACGCCATGACCCAGGATGAAGCATTCGCATTTGACACAGTCGTGACATGTATACTGCTTTTCAATAATAAATCTGCTCGTGTATTGTTTGATTCAGGTGCTACGCATAGTTTTATATCGACGGACTTCATCACCGAACATCAATTTCCTATGACACCGTTCGACCTTGATCTTAGTGTTAACATACCGCCGGATACGTCATTACTTGCGAACTTAGCTTGCAGAGCCAGAATTATTTGTATATAAAAAGGTCTATTTTGATGTGATAGTTCTAGACATTAAGGACTATGACATAATTCTGGGAATGGATTGGCTCGGCCCTTGCAACGCCACCATTGACTGCGCAGAAAAGAAGGTCACTTTTCGTATACCTAGAATGACCGAATTCTGCTACTAGTATGGTGAAGCATCGTCGACATGCATGATAATATCAGCAATATCTACTTGAAGGATGCTGCATTCCAGATATGAAGGCTATTTGGCGTCCATTCAAGACATGTGACAGGATGGTACAAACGCGGGTCAGACCGACATTGTGGCAGAATTCCCAGACGTATTTTCGGACGAGCTGCCCAGCATGCCACCTGATCGAGAGATTGAGTTTAGCATTGACACATTCTCCGATACTCGATCGATCTCCAAAGCTCCGTACAGAATGGCCCCTATAGAGCTCAAGAAACTCAAAATACAGTTGCAAGAGCTGCTCAACAAGGGATTCATACGGCCTAGTATCTCGCCATAGGGAGCGCCTGTGTTGTTTTTCAAGAAAAAAGATGACTCAATGCATCTTTGTATCGATTACTGAGAGTTGAACAAGGCCACCATTCGAAACAAATATCTATTGCCTCACATAGATGACCTGTTCGTTCAGTTACAGGGCACCTCGGTGTTTTCAAAAATTAATCTTCATTCGGGCTACCATCAACTCAAGATCAAGCCAGACGATGTGTCGAAGTCAGCCTTCCATACTCGATACAGCCATTACGAGTTCCTGGTAATGTCGTTCGGCCTAACAAACGCCTCAGCTGCTTTCATAGATTTAATGAATCGGGTATTTCGATCCTTCCTCGATAAGTTCGTAGTAGTCTTCATCGACGATATACTCGTCTACTCGAAGGACAAGTGGCAACACGCTGAGCACCTGCGGACTGTGTTGCAGACCCTTCAAGAAAATCAGTTGTATGTGAAGTAGAGCAAGTATGAATTCTGGCTGAGCAGCGTTGCATTCTTCGGACACATCATTTCATTCGAAGGCATTGCAGTCGACCCAAAGAAAGTTGAAGCCGTTGTCGATTGGAAACGTCCAACATCAGTCGACAAGATTCGAAGCTTCCTTGGCTTAGATGGATACTACCGATGCTTCGTGAAGGACTTCGCGAAGATTGCATTGCCTCCGACTCGCCTCACCCAGAAAGGAGTCACTTTTGAATGGTCAGACGACTGTGAAGCTTCATTCTAGGAGTTAAAACAATGGTTCATCTCGACCTCGATACTCATACTTCCAGAAGGGACTGAGGGATTCCAGATCCTCAGCGATGCGTTCGGCCCATATTTGGGGTGTGTGCTAATGCAACAGAATAATGTGATATCTTTTGCTTCCCGACAGCGAAAGTCTTACGAGAAGAACTACCCCACCCATGACCTGGAGTTAGCGACGATTATGTTCACATTAAAATTATGGCGTCACTATCTTTATGGCATGTCGTACATAATCTATACGGATCACAAGAGCCTCAAGCATCTATTCACATAGAAGGAGCTGAATTTGCGATAAAGTCGTTGGCTTGAACTGATCAAAGATTACGATTTGACTATTGACTATGCACCAAACAAGGGAAATGTTATGACAGGCGCTCTGAGTTGTAAGTATATTGTCTCGCGATCCATCGACCACAGATTGCTACGTAACCTATAAGAGAGGGGCATCGACCTCCGGGTTCGATTCATGGATGTACAGTTGGCATAGTGCAGCTAGAGCCAAGCTTACGGAAAAAGATCAAGATCGCTCAGAAGGACGATTCATACCTGAAAAAGATGTAGGATCAAACTCAATGGGTAGGACGACCGACTTTGTAGAAGATGAAGCTGGCGTGCTTCGATTGAAGGATAGACTATGCGTTTTAGATGATTCAGAACATAGAAAGAAGATATTGACGGAGGTGTACTACGCGAAATACACTTTGCATCTAGGCAACACGAAGATGTATAAGGACCTCTGTACGACCTTCTGGTGGCACAGAATGAAGAAAGATGTGGCACTCTTCATGTCGCAATGTATGGCCTATTAGCAGGTGAAAGCTGAGCATCAGAGGCTGGGCGGGAAGATGCTGAACCTAGCATTCCGGAATGGAAATGGCAGCACATGTGTATGGATTTCATTGTTGGTTTGCCAAAGATACCACTGTGAAATGATGCCATCTGGGTCATCGTTGATCGACTAACCAAGTAAGTGTACTTCATTGCCATTAAAGTTACTTGGAGCGTTAATCGCCTGGCTCAAATTTATTTTGATGAGATAGTACAGTTGTACGGAGTCCCTATATCCATCATCTCTAATCGGAATGGACGATTTCTATCGCGCTTTTGGAGTAGCCTTCAATCGGCTCTAGGTACCAAGTTGCAGTTTAGCTCATCTTACTATCCCCAAACCGACGGCCAAACGGAGCACGTGAATCAGATTCTCGAAGACATGTTACGGCTCTGTGCAATTGACTTCAAGTCGAGTTGGGATGTTCATCTACCTTTGGTTGAATTTGCACACGACAATAGCTATCTGTAATACCCTAGTCCTAAAATACAAGGACTAAGTACGTAGATGTGCCAGCTGTATACATACGAAGTATATGGAACCCTCGTATGTATACATAAGCTGTGAAATGTAGAAAGCCATGAAACTAATCTCATCCACAAATAAATATATCATAAGCTCAACTTATAAATGTCATTTGTACAAAAACGTTGGGCGAAGACAAATCCACTACCAACTAAAGAGAGAGAAATACATAGCAACGATGGAAGAGTCGAGCGAAGCGAAAGACGATCCAAGAGCTAGCATCGCGAAGGTAGATTGTAAACTATGGCCTTTTGACTAGAGCACCTACGAAAATCACAAAAAAAACACACCGGAAGAAATCGCTATGTCCTCAGAGGGACGTAACAAGACACATATTATCATGCCATAAACTGAATATAAATAGCTCAACAAAAATGTTTGTCTCCCTAACAGATAAAGGTCCCTAACCATTCTATGTAAAATAATACACTTTGGAGACAACGTTCCACGCAGGGGCTGTATGATAAGCCACACAAATAAAAGAGAGAAGTGGCAGTAAGTAGCGCTCATCCGAGTCACTATCGGCCATGGGCAGTAAGTAGCGCTCATCTGAGTCACTATCGGCCCAAAAATGTGTGTAAAAATAAATGAAGCCCCTACGCTAATAGCTGTCTCCTCCCTCCCCATGATACTATACATGTGTCGTCTCCACGACACACAACATGTATCGTTTCTACGCCACTGTTTTAGTCTTAATAACTGCTAAGTCTTCTATACAAATCTATTAGCAGTTATATCCTAACGCACGGCCTGTGCGCACCGATGATCATTCAGTACGTAAGTTCGTATCTATATGCGACTCGCGACTTCGTGGCACACAGGTGTCGAGGCCAATGAAGGCGGCATAAACAAAGGGTGGTCCCTTAACTCTAAGCCAAAATGCATAAAGAAAACTAAAGTATAGTAATTTGCATCTACATATGGTTTTGAAAGAATAATTTTTACATTTGCTAGAAATAAATAATAAGTAAAAGCATGCATGGTATTGAGCAAGTAAATAAACAGTAATAACAAGGTGCCTTGCTTGGTAGCGATGCCTGGTGCGCTGCGATGATCACAAGGGCATAGAATAACTTCGGTGTCACAACTACGCAAGTCGGTCACTGACGATGACACATGTTGTTCCATCGGGTCAAAGATTCGAATTAGTTAGGGTCGATATGAGGAAGTACGGGATTGGTGAGGGAATAGGAAAAGGAAGATTTGTCATGGATGGGATGATAATCGAAAAATTTGGATAAATAATATATGATTTTAGAAAACTATTTATAATCCTTGAAAGCTATATTTTGTTAGTCAAATATGTTTTTAGACAAGTACTTAAAAATCTAAAAGTCGTTTATTAGGCAAAAGCTTTTAAGTTTACCAAAATAAAATATATATGGAGAAAATTTATATCTTATTTGTTAAAAATAAATATCTGAATATTAAGGAAATTAGTTTAGAAATTATTTTTGAAATTAACAATATTTTTAAGATATTAATAATCATGGAAATCTAGAAAAATTATTCCAGGCTAAACCCTAAATTTGGCAATACACTTTTCAGGTCAACAATAAATCCTAAATATATTTAGGGTTCAAAATTTAATTTTGAAAAATGATATAGGGAAAGGCCTAGCACAATATATTGTTCCAACATAATCTGTAAAATAATAGTATAAATAGTAGCAATAATAATTACTAATAAAATGACACAAATATATTTATCAAATCGTTAATATACTAGCTATTTATATACATAATGCTGTAATGGGCACTATAGTATATTTTATACTATACAATAGTAGATATTATACTATACATATTATGCATATAACTATATACAAACAAATAACATTATAACCAAATGTCTCTACTGATGTCCTCTTTCTTAATGTGTTCACAGTAGAGGGGAGAGAATAAAGTGAGAGCTGGAGAGAATAAAAATAATAAGAAATGGAGAGGGAAGCTGAGAGAAAGGAAGAGTAGAACTCACCATGGGAAAGGGTTCGGGCGACGCTGTCTCGACAGAGGAGGTGTACACGCGGGAAGGAGGCAGGCGGTGGCGCTGGCGGCTCCGCCGTGCCACGGCGGCAGCGACCGCACGACGACGCCGGCTTTGATCGGTGGTGCAGCTGCGGCCACGGGCGGCTACGACGAGGTTGTGCTACTGCTTGCGGAAGCCGGGGTTCGACGTGGCGTGGCGGTGAGGGCACGGCCACCTGGGGTCGGAGGCGCAATGGTTCAAGGAGACGCGGAAGGTTCCAGCGGTGAAAGATCCGACTAGGGAAGCGACCACGGACGGGCGATGCCAAAAAAGGTGAGGGTTTAACCTTTCTCGTTTGATTTGGGTGTAGGTGGTCAGTTGATTTTGGGGATGGTTGCGGTCGGCGATTGCCGTGGCGGGCGGTTTGGCTGATGGTGATGGTAATGGTAATGGGGGGTTCGATCGGGATCGCGACAAGGGTAAGCTAGAGTTAGGCTAGGGATAGGTTTTGATTGTGTCGGGGATGTGTCCGACACGAGAGGCATATTGTACATGTATAAAAATTGGAATAAGATCGGGTGAACATAGACACGATGCACGGCGGCTATGGTGGATGATGGTGGAATTTGATATGAAAATTCTTGTGGAGAAACAAGTAACATAACTCCCCTATATATAGGGTTGAGGAGATGCTTAGTAGATAAAGACTATGCCTTATTTAAATCCGTAGAGATAATACATTTTTAATTTAAATCAACTTAAAAGTGGCTCACTAATATCCAAGCTAATTTAAAGTAGATAATTTCTAATCTTTAATTTAAACTATCCATAAATTAAAATTTCTATTTAAATCACGATTAAAACAAGTAAATTTCAAATTACTTTTTATTTTACACTAATTAAATAATAAATAATTTTGAAAATGAGATTTATACAGAAATTTGTATTTTATAAAACCATTACTTATACTTTAGATAGCTAAATAAAAACAATTTGTCTTTTAAAAATAAGGCTTGACAAAAATATGATTTGTTATAATTTAAACTTAAACAAGGTAAAAATATTTATCTTTTATATCTTCAAAAAATTACTTATTTTCTAGATGGAAAACCTATAATAAAAACCTTTGTATATATAAAACATATATTTCACATATATGTATTCGCACTCGAAGTACATATGCCCGCGACGTACAAATAAGAAAAGAATAAAAATAAAATCAAATAAAAAATTTCAAAATCGTAGTAAAATTTTTAGAAGGTTTACACTATCAATCCAGTATCCAGATGACACCATATGAAGCTTTGTACGGACGGAAGTGCAGATCACCCATTTACTGGAATGAAGTCGGGGAGCGATAGATTCTCGGCCCGGAGCTGGTGGAACAGACTGTGCAAAAACTTTGGCTCATTCGGGAAAGATTAAAGACTGCATAGAGTCGACAGAAAAGTTACGCAGATGTTCATCGTCGACCCCTCGAATTCCTATAAGGCGATCACGTATTTCTTAAAGTGACGCCCATGTAGGAGCTACCTGATTTGGTGCAAAGGGAAAGCTGAGTCCAAGATTCGTTAGGCCGTTCAAAATACTCAAGTAAGTCACCCTGGTGGTCTATCAAATTGTCCTGCCGCTAGCACTAGCAGATGTGCACGATGTCTTCCACATCTGTCAGTTGTGGAAGTATGTGCACGACCCAAGCCATGTGGTAGATTTTGGTCAGCTGGAGTTGAAGGCAGACTTATCCTACGTTGAAATGCCAGTCCAAATCTTGGAATACAAGGATAAGGTTCTACGAAATCGAGTTATCCCTCTCATTTGCGTACTCTGGAGTAATCATTCGGTCGAGAAATCGACCTGGGAACTTGAATCGGAGATGAAGGAGAAATTTTCTTCATTGTTCTCGTAGAGGTAGGTTATATTCTTAAGTTTTGAGGATAAAACTTTTTCTTAGTTGATTATGGTGTAGTATTCCGTCCCTACATCGTGCCCTGTTTCTGTCTATGAGGTACACGAGAAAGGAATACTGTCGCTACCGATTCAGTCGGGACTGATAGATCGGGATCGGTTGAATCGGTCGAACAAGAACGATTGAATTAAGATCCTTTTCTCGTTATGAAAGGCTTCTTTGGAATCAAGTACCATATTCAGTAGGTTGCGCCTCGAGGATTGACTCTGCGGCTGAGTCGGGAGAGACCTCCCGTTGCTCTGCTATTCATGCCGCACTTGCTTTGGCTTTGGCTTTATTTTTCGTGAATACGTTTTAGTGAATGTTTTCGATGGTTTTCCTGGCTTGCATTTTCAAACTTCGCATTCGTATCGAACTTCTTGAATAGCACAGTGTTCTAATCAATTGCTTATACAATTTTAGATGATCACATAGGCGACGTCTAAGCGTGGCCAACCAGTCCTTTGCCTGAAGAAAAGACTAAGGTGAGTGGCTGACCTCATTCACCTCGACCTCTGTTTCAAATCAAGAACTCGGGATAACTGTATCAATTTAGAGTAATTTACTCTAAAAATATAATTTTTACACCAAAAAAGGAAGTTTAAGGTTCTAGAAAAGATATAAGATTATTTTATGATCTGTAAAATAGTTTCGGTATCAAACTGCTATAACGAATGTTACAACGATAAGGCAGCACATGTTGAAAATTGGCTAACTCTCAAAGATTTCGTAGACCATGCTTGAAAAGTTAATTTTAGACTAGCACGGTCATGGACAACTTGTGCACAAGGTTTTGCTTCCTCGAACGGCAACCTGGGGCCACGGGACCATTTTGGCCTAAAAGGAATGCAAGATAGCTGTGCTAGATGCTAGCACCGGTCATTCGGGACTTTCAGCAGGGCTAGCTACCCGCGCTGAAAGGGGTACCGTCTCGACCAAGCTATACATTCAGGATGGCTTGAATTGCCAGTGATTCACACTTGCAATAAATTATAATCCTCGATATAAATCTGACAGGAAAGGACATGGTAAGTTACGCCGCAACGACAAGCTCGATTGTGGGTAAGATTTATTCTAATATGCTATGTATCTATTGAATGCTTGCCTCTTAACATCTATTAAGATGGCTAGAAAGATCACCAAATAGCTAACATGTTTTACAAAACTGCTTGAACAAATGAGAGCATGGGTTTTAATTAGCCATTCGCAGTACATATAATTGTATTGACCATCGCTCTCGACAGGTGGTACGAATCAGGAGGGACGCACCAACTGAGCAAGGCAACGTTCGTGCTTTTGAAGCTTTGGCCGCGCGTCGAAGACCCCTGTGGCTCAACTTTTGAAGACTCTTTGCAAGTCCAAGGAACATATCTTGACATCACTCCAATCCAGTTGGCTGGAATACTTTTGTTGTAAATGAGAGATGTATGTATGGAATGGCTATCTCATTGGCACTCCTTTTGTAATCGAGTCATGTTATAAGCCCGTGCGACACAATTGTAATAGAGTCTGTAAATGATATCTATTATCAATAAATGTAAAGTTTCTGTCTTAATTTGTTGTTCAATTTGTCTGTGCTCTTTTTTTTAGTTGTTGTGTTTCGGATTACCTTATGACTATGCCTTGTGTGATCGCAACCTAAGTTCGCACGACATCACGCCCGGGTGACAACTATCGTTCTTCGAAATTGGGGCATGACATGTCCTGTCACTACCACATTCCCAGATAGGAGTATTTTTATCATTTTATATTATTTATATAATGGGTGTATTTATTTAATTAATTGTATATGACGTTGTATTTATTAGTAGACTAGCCTATTTATTGGACACTTGGTTTGTGAACCTATTTGGACTTGTCATGACACTTGGACCTACATTTTAGGTTAGCCACATTAGACTAATTTAAGTCATAATAAGTCATGAAAAAGATTAGTACTAATTACCAACTTAGGCTAAAAGCTTCCATAGGTTAACCAAACCTTTATGACAACTTGTGAGGGCATAGTGGACAATTCAAATAGGCAAATTAGGGCTCATATGACCAGCCACAATAGGAGAGAGGTTTTATTCTTCCACTTCTTCATTTTGGAGCTCAAAACCCTAGTTTTGGCGTTCTTCCAAAAACCCATTCATTCCTGCATCAAAACCACTCCAAACCCTTCTCAATCTACTCATGTTCTTCATCCAAGGAGCCTAGGATCTTGGAGGCCAAGGATCACAAGAAGAGGAGGGTTTTTGGCTTGAAGGTTGTGTCCAACTTCTTTCTTGTGGTGCTACATTGAGAATCTATCTCCCAATAGGTATACTACTAGTCTTTTCTCCATGTTTAGACACTATTAAATACATGGCATCATTAGGAAACCCACCCATGGACTAGGGGTACCCATAGGAGGGAGAATATGGCTTTAATAACCATGTTGGTAGAAGTTACATAGGGTTTTTATGCCATTTTTGGAAAAATCTGAGAATGGTACACAAAGTGTTTGTCATTTGGTTTGATAGACTAAATGGACATGTGAATGATATGTGTGGCTAGATATGTGTCCACAAATAGATACTAATAGATTATGTCATGTTACACTAGGACACATAGTCAATTTGGGGGTCTTACACCTCCTACACTTGTCACAACATGTCATATTTCACACGACACATTGCACTAGTTAGACACCACTCTCATTAGCTTCTAATTGCCATTCTAGGCATACTCATGTGTTTTGGTAGGATTCAGACAAGGTTTGGTAGAGTATCTTGAGCATATCGTAAGCTTATGCACCAAGTGTTCGAAACGTGTCCCTAAATAGATTTTTGTGTCCTATTTGAGTCAATATTTGGGGTATGTGTCCTAAATATGATACATGGTATTGTGTCATAGTATCTCATGAAACGTACGGTTAGATATGATTATGCATGTATATATACCTATTTGTGTACCTATAACTACCTATGTGTATATGGAAGTGTGTATAGGGTGTGCCTAGGTATGTAGGTGTGTACGAGGGTGTGTGGGTATTAATTTTGAAGAAGGGAAACCAGGTGGTGTAAGTGTCTATGAGTGTGTGCATGTTCTTGATTAGATAGGTAGTAGATATGTAGTATCCCATACATACACACATATGCTTGTGTGTATAGGATACATAGGTGTGCCTATATACATATACCTATGTGTACATATACATGTGTATAGGGGAGATGAACCTTAAATGTGTGTACATGAGTAAAAGGGGGTGTAGGCTTGTGTGTATGATACACATATGTGAGTATGCATAGACTGAAATAGGAGAAAAATAGAAAAGAATAGAGTGATAGCAGTAGAATGAGTGATAAGGGGATTTCATGTGAACAGTGATCTATACCTGTGTATAGGTGTATCAGTGTGTGGTATGTGAGTATACTACAGGAAGTGAAAGCAGCAGGGCAGCAGGAGGATACATGTATATGTAAGGAAGGGTGTCACGACCCGATCCCAAGATGTTTGGGTCAAGTCAGATCATGCCCAACCTACACCGTGATGAGACAAATGTAATAAGCTGTCTGAGTAATAGTGGAACTCATACATCATAACATCTAAATTTACGAGAATTTAAAAACTTCTTATTTAATAATTTAAACACAATGCTGAAACAAACTTAAGTTGTAATAAGGTTTACAACTTTAAATACAATGCTAAAGGGAAAGACTAAGCAAATAAAGCAAATAACTCTAGGCTAACTAAGTAGCCGGTTTAGGTGCCTCCGGGGTGGCTATCTCTAAGGTGGGTGCCAGTGACTCCTCACGGTACAACTCAGGATCATAATAGCTACTAAAAAATAGCTCTTCGTCCTCAAACTCGCCTATGGTGAAAAATGGGTTTCTAGTCAGGAATGAACAAGTACACAATCCTAGACTCTAGCATTTTAAGCAATAGTTTAAAAATGCATATTTGAAACAAATAAAATATTGATATAAGAAAACAATTGAAATATTTGATGCAATGGAAACAATTGAAAATATTTTATACAATGGAAACAATTGAATATTTAATGCAATGAATAATTGTGCTTGAATATATAGACACTTGTGACCGGCTAGTAGATTCAATTTGTATTCTAGCATACGATCCGACTTCGGCACACATGCAAGTGTGGCTTCAGCTATTCACAATAATCTAAGGAGGGTTTGGTCACAAATGCTACACTACCTCTAATCCTCGAGTCAATATTTGAGTTCACAGATGAACCCGTGTGCAATGTGTCAATATGCAATAAGAAGAAAATAACCAAAATCCAGTAGTGTACTTGCCTTAAGTTTTGTAAAAGGAGATGGAGGGAAGGAGGATCTCAGTCTAGTCCCCCGAATTCCTACAATTAATTAAAAGGACGTCTCAGTTCCAATAAACCATTCTACT